>VZRX01002429.1:0-51948 GCA_013398075.1 Notiomystis cincta
AGCTGAATCTTAAAAGTGTCCAAGGCTGGAGAATTCACCACGAATCCACCACTTTCCTGGAGAAATTATTCCAATGGATTATTGTTCACATTGTGAAAAACTATTCTCCTGTGTCCAGTCAGAATCTCCCCAGGACTAACTTGTATCCATTAAGGCATAGGGAGTCTCCACCTTTTTTTTTTAGGTGTCAAGCTCATGTGACAGTACACAAACCAACTCCTACTTCACTTCTGTTTGCAACAACCTGAGCTTTTGTTCCGAAGGCCAAGGGCCCAACAGCTCTGGTAAAGATAGAGATCAAGAAAGAAGTTGAGAACCTCTGTTCTTTCAGAATTATTGGTTGCTAATTCTCCTCTCCTGGTTTTTATTGTTTGGTTTTTTTTTAATGTTGCTTAGTTTGGTTTGGTGCTTTTTTGTTTGGCTTCTTTTTTTGTTTGTTTATTTGTTTTGGGTTTTTTTTTGGTTTTTTTTTTATGTTTGGTTTTGTTTTGTTTTGGTTTGGTTTGGTTTTTGTTGTTGTTATTGCTTCTGTAACATCTCCAAATCTGGGGAAATAGATTTGACCAATGGAATTTTATTATGCATATCTGTAACGCTGTTATGAAATTTGAATCAATATGTTCTGTAGTACTTAATTCCCATCAATGTCAGCTTCCCTAAAATCACTGTGCTTGTATTTTCTTGTACACATTGTGTCCTCCTGACTTAATATTTTTAATACTGTTTGTACAAGATGTTCTGTAGATGCAGCCTTATGCTGCTAATCATGCTTGGCTCATTCCCTTGAACTGGATCCAGAATAACCTCATTTTGCATTATGGTTATCCTCTTTGAAGAGTCCTTATATCCAATAGAGGGATTTAAAGTCTTGAAGAGTGTGATTTAGTTAGGGCCATTCCTTCTTCATATTTTTACATAAAGGCAAGGGAATTGGTAGGTGGCAATGAGTTTTGCCAGCATTGTGATATTATTTTGCTTTTGGATATCCTAGTAATTTTTCATCTTCTTTTTGTTCAAAAAATTTCTTTTTTGCACTTTTTTGGGCATTCATTAAAAAAAAAACCTCCAAAGATTAATCAATCCACCAACCAACAAACAAGCAAAAAACCCAACAAAAAAATCATCAGCTTTCGAATGTGTGTCTTGGAGTTTAAACAGGACAAAATATTATTCTCTGCCCTTTAATGTACATTACAATCCTGATTTGGTTGAAAGGAAATATACTGTGGATTGTGAAAATAAATTCTCCTGCCTTGAGGTTCCAATATATATTTTGAAGAAGGAGGGTAATTTCTGTGTTCAGATACCAAGTTTTTTTCATATTTCTGAGCCTCTCTTGAGTTTTTGCACACAGGCTTGCTCTTCTGAGAAACTGATAGTTAATTTTTCCTTCTCTATTTTGTTCTCTAAATACTCTGTATTATCTGATCTTTGTGGGTTGCATATAAGTATATAAATGTAAAGACGGTGTCACAAAGAGGAGTAATATAAAGAAATCATACTCATGGCACTGACAGTGCCTGAGAATTACCAGCAGACTTTTTGCTTTTCCTGTATCATCTTTCAGAATACAACACGTCTTCTAAAAACAATGGAGAATTGAGGAAAAGGAAGGGACATTATCTTTGGAAGAATGGAAAAATTCAAGCAAAATAATTTTGGACAATAATAAATTCTCTGAGGAAAGGAAAAAACTGTTTTTTAAATTTGGTGAATGAAACTGGAACAACCACCAAACAAAAAAGTAAAAAATAAATATGCCATTTTTATTATCTGTCATTTTTTACACCAAACCTTTAGGATAATAATTGTTTCAATAAAAATGAAAAATGAAAGAAGAGTTAAGAGGATAAAAAAAATTAGAGCTTGAACCTATTGAGCCAAAATCATTTGCATAGCTCTAGTTACAAGTCAAAACTGAATCCTGTCTCATAGCAGCTAGGAATTGTTTCCACATTGAAGTTGATCAAAGATATCTGAAGGTCACTTTTACCCAATCTGGACAGTATATATGTCTCCAAAACACCCTGTTGGCAATGTCATGTCAATCTGGCCAACCAATCTGGTCAAGGACTAAGCAAATACAAAGGCTTAGCTTTTGGCTTGGCTTGAGAGATTGTTCTAGAGCAAGCCAGGGACATTTTGGCAGGTTAACATGACTAAGACATGCAAGATTCAGCTCCTAATTCTGTCATTTAGTGCTAGTAGCATTTCAAATGTCCCAAAAGTAATTTGGAATATTCTTTCTTCTCTGCCTCTATGAAAGGGTGGCCGTAGCCAAAATGATACTGGAAATGCTTCCTTGTAAATGCTATTCCTGTGTGTTTTCCTTGAGAGCAATCCAGGCAGAGTCTGGAAGGAGCCAGAGTATATGGCAACAATCTGAAAAATCATGGGAAAATGTTTGAGCTTTTGTGTTGGCCCCGTTTTATTCACTAGCAGAGTAAACCCTCTCACTGTGTCAAAGCTGAATCTTGAAGGTGGACAGCTTTGCTGTCTCCAGCTCTTTCACTGGTTGGATACTTAAGCGAAATTTTGCAAAACAGAGGGCCCTTTCTCAGGAAAGATTTTGGGTTCCAAACAGCCAATGCTTGCAGACCTGAGATATTGGTCTGTGCTCTGGGAAAAAGCAAAGCTTTATTCTCACCTTCATTCTTAGTATTTTTTGCTGTTTTGGGGCTAGAGACATAGTTCTAGGTAGGATTCTGTATATCTGGAGAGAGAAGGTAAAAAGCAGAAGGAATTATTTGCCATGAGGTGCTGCAAAAACTTCATCAGGTTGCTATTGATTATTTTGGTGCAAAAGCCCACAGTTTCCTGACCAAGAAGGAAATTCTTTTTTCAGAAAGTTGGAATGGGATGGGGGGAAGGGTGGAGAGGAGGAGGTAAGGCATGAAAGGAGTTGCTCTTTTTAATGAATATTCCTTCCTTATTGTTCTGCTACTGGCTTTGCTAAAGTAAAACATCTTTGTGACTGGTCCAGCACTTGGGAGCTCTTGGATAAAGGCACTATGAGTGCAAGATATTCTGAGCAGATGACTTTGAGCATATCCTTCATTATTCTGTGAATCCACACCTCACTTGGGAAGGGAGCTGCTTTTTATATGACTGGTAAGATGATTGATTTTCACCTGTGTTTGAAAATTTCATACGTTTTTGGGAAGTGAAAAATAAAACACTTTCATGATGGTCTGCTGTAAAACATTGCAGCTATTTGCCATGATGTTGACTTTCAATAACTGAAAAATTAAAGGTCTACTGAAATAATTTTGCTCCCTAGTGATTTAGAGAGACCCAGTTTTACCATAATTTAGAGTCAACTTTTTGTCCCCACATATTTCCATGATTTGCAAGCTGTTTCTGGCAGCCATTGTTGTCAAATCAATGATATTTCTTCTTCTCCTCCTAACTTTTTGGCCCTTTTCCCTCATAATTAACTTCTTCATCAGATTTAGGTTATTTAGGTCTACCTTTCTAAGGGATACAAACTCCTGAATGAAAATACTGTGCTATGAGTACGTTTTTAACCCATTTCCTTGCCTGACGTGATTGTATTTCTTATATACAAAATTCAAATGGAAAATGCCTGTCCTCACAAATGTTCCATTTTATTTCATATTCTCGGAATACAAAAAGCTAAGACTTCATATCCTCAAATGTCAGAGTAAATTGCATGTTAATAAGACTTAAAAATGCAATTAACTTTGTTCATGTAGCAAAATGCTCTTAGTTTTCAGGAAAAAAATGAGGGAAAACAGTAAGTAAATGCTGCAGCTTGGATCAAGGAAACTGCAGTTAACTTTAATCTCGTTGGATCTCTTTGTTACAAGGAAGTAAGGCTGATGCACTTGTTAGAAATAGCTGGTGTACTGTAGTTGCTGCTCTCTCTTCTGTCTCTCGTGTAATACCTAAGGCTGCCCACCTCTTCATGAGATTTTGTGTTTGAAAATTCTAGAAAGGAAGAAAAGGTTGAAACTTTAGCTTTCATTTTGACCCACAAATACTCATATCCATTGAGAGAATGTGGCCTAATCCACTGTAAAATAAATCTGATGATTCCACTTTAGATGTCCCTCTTGAACAAAGCTTATCTCAGAGAAATCTGACTTCTGTAGAGCATGTTTTGCCACCAAACTGCTGTGTGACAGTTTTTATCATAGAGAACACTGTTACTTAATAACTCTGCAGAGATGGAGGCCTTTGAGCCCATCCCTCAGTGACTGATACACTTGTTCATCTCAATCAGCACCATTTGGTAACTTACAACTTCCAGTAACAGTCCTACAAATTTAAAAAGTAGGGTGATTTACCAAGACACAAAGTTGGATTGAGAGCTAGAAGCTTTATTTTGTTTTCCATGCCTGGAGATGTTAGCATGTGTGTTCTGTAACCTGAAAATAGGATGCTTATAATCTCATAGGCAATGTATGAAATAGAACTTAAACTTGTTATCAGAGATATGAAAAATCTGTGTTATGTCCCAATTATTTGAATTGCTGTAAACCACTGCCATGAACCACATCCCAGCTCTCCTAGGTGCTGGAAAAAATCGGAACAAAAAGTTGGTGATGGATACATCAAGTTTTGAATTTCAAACTATAAAACCACAGCAAACTGATATAGACAGATGAGGGAGTAGCAGGAAACTGTAAGTCATTGTGATGAGAAGTGTTGCCAGCACTTCCAACCTAACTGCTGCCAGGCCTTTGAGAGGCCTTGCAGCAAATAGGTTTGAAGGTGGAGGTTTATGGAGAGCTCCCAAGCATGAAGGGGAGCATGAAAAAAAGTGTTTGAGGATGCAACAAATGAATGATGGCTGTGGGCATTGCTCGTCAGCTGATGTTGGGATCTGACATTCTGAAATACAGAGGGAAAAAATAGTGTGGGGGCTAGACCATGAAGGGCCTGGGTGGTAAACAATGTAGTTAGGGGAAAGATTTCTAAAAAAGATTCCTAAACAATAGTCTAGGAAAATGGAAGGCTTGCCTTCATCATGAAATGTTGCCATGATCAAACACCAAGAGGATGAAACACAGGGCAAAAATTCCTAATATTTGAACAGGTAAAAAAGGCTGTGTCTTGAAGAAGATAAACATAGAAAATCTAATTATAAAATTTAGTTATAACTTCCACCAGAGTGATAAGCACGATATTTTGGATATATACTGAAGTACTGTTCACTGAAGCTGAAAAGGAATAGCAAAGAAAGAACCATAACTTCTTAGTCCTGCTGACTAGAAACTTAGAAAGTGGTGTTGAAAAGAAGAAAATCAGTTTTACTGGCCAGACTTACTTGCCAGATGTGATGGCTATGACCTAACTGCATAAATCTCATTACTGAATCTCACATTTGTGTGTGAGATTTTCCTAAAGTTAGGGCAGCAGGCGCCCACATGTCTTCATAACCATTCTCCACTCCCAAAGTTAGAGGCTGAATGAAAGACTGAAAAATAAAATTAAGAAACTCAACAAACAAACAAAAAACCTCCCACAACTCCCCCCAAACAAACAAACAAAAATCAAACCAACCAAACAGAAAGACAACCAAAGAAGTAAGAGGACTGGGGCAGCAAACTGGATGATTGAGGGAAGGCTTGATTTGAAGATGTTTAAGGAGTAAACAAAGACTGAATGTGAGCTTTGCTAATGAGGAAACTGAGGCAACAGGGAAAGGAGTTTCAGCAGAGGGCAATTTTAGAGATCTAACATGGATTTGAAAGAAAATTCTCAATACTGACTGTAAACACCCTGTTTGGTGAGTTTAGAGATGAAGGGGAAGAGCGATGCCAAGCTGGGATGAGTGGGAGGCAGAGGGTGTGAGGAGTTTCAGCAGTGGTAGCCATACTTTACAGAAGTTCAATGGAAGCATTAGATGTGGTCATGTTTGGGTAGCAACACACAGTAATTCTTGTGCTGAAGGCTGTAACTGGCTTTGCTGTGTTCAGACCCTCATTCCACAACAATCCCGAGTGAAATCCATTTGTCTGAGATGTATATGATATTAAGCAAAATGAGTTTTCTAAACCAAATACTGAAATACCTGAATATGCTAGCAATTCAGTAATAGTACATTATCCTTTCTCTTTATAGTTTCACTGTAATTTTTTTCAGAGCTTTATTGAGAAAATTAGGCTTAGTGGGATCATCTGTTCTAGTCTTATTTATATTTCACTATAGATACACTCAAAATTCCTACTTCCCTTACAACAACTTAAAAATAAAATCTGAAAACCGCTATAAACCAAGAAGCACTTTTTCTCTTGCATAAGAAACAAAAAGAAACAACTTTTAAAAACCCACTATACTGAAATTACACAATTAGCAGCTTTCAGTTTGACAGATTTCATACTTGGAGATGTTTCCTTGAATTATTTTTTTAAAGGACATTTTACATAACAAGTTAAAAATAAACCTTTATGGTGCTTTAATAGCATGAAGTGAGATTAAAACTTCAAAGACAATTGCAAATGTGCTGCAGTTACTGAGCATGTGACTCTTCGAAAACATTGGTCTGTAATATCAGAGTTAAATGTCAGAGCTCTGTATTTACCCCTGAATGGTATAGTTGGCCCATGTTCAATGACACCAAGGGAACAATGCTTCATTGTATCATTTTAAATATATTTTCCCTGTGGTTTTTCCCCTCTGTTGAACAGACCCACTACAGTATGGTCAACGTGAAATGTACAACAAACTAAAATTCCCAACTTCTTGCTGGGAACAAAATAATGAAGTAAGAAGTTGAGGCTATTTTCAAGATAAGGGATTTGCTTGTTGAGTAACTGGCTTGATAAACTTATGCCAAAAACACACTCCCAAATAAAACCTAACAGTGCTAAATATAAATTAAAACAAAAGCTATATATATTTTTTTCCAATATGCTTTTGAATATTTAGGAATGAAATATATGAGTGCATACTTTATTATCTAAGGGCTTTTGTTTTCTTTCCTCCACCCCCACCCTCTCGTTATTGTGGTCTTGGATTGCTACTTTTTATCTAGGAACATTGAGTGCAGTTTCTACCATGAACATGGATGAGAAATAGATGTGGCAGTATTTCTTCAAAGTCAGCTCTTGGGAGATCAAATTTATGTAAATTACTGCTTGTCATGCTAAGGATTTCTGTCTCCTTTGTAACATCCAGGTTCAATGTGCAAATCTTTGGGAGTTGCAGGGAAAGGATAAAAGCTGAGGAGCTTCTTTTCCTTCCTCCTTTTGAAAGAATTCCCTGATCTCTTCTTGGCACCCAAAAATTGTTTATTTTCTTTCATTTGCCACCCCACAAATTCCTTCACAGAGTTATGCTTTAGCAGAGGATTTAAGATCTTGACATTTCTGCTCTATTCAGCTGAATGAATCCAACTGCTGATTGGTGACCTACTCCCAGGTGCAGTGACTCCCAGGTAGGTCACTTCCCTGCTTCAAAATTGCTGCTCAACCTTCTTCTGCCTTGTGTCACCAAAAGATCTGGCCCCCAGGGCTGGGCAGAGGCACGAGCTGTGCAGCTGGATCATGCCATTTAGCACAGGTCCACTCCAGCTGCTGGACACTGGGCACCAGGCTATATCCATGGGTATCTGTACACATGGCACGTGTATCCCATTTTCTCCCACCTCTTTCCTCAGTATCCATGACACTTTTGAAAGCTCACTTTTTATTGTAACTTAGAACATAAGACCTTTTGTTTAAATATCATTCTGCTCTTTTATAAGTCCCTTAAAATGTGGATCTACATTGATAAAAATAATGGCAATGAGACATAAGACTTGCTGTTAAGTGTCTAATTTCCATCCACTCCAACTGCATCTCACCTCCTTTCTCATCACTGACCTAAATACTTATCATACTAGCCAGCACAGGAGTGGGAGGGATGGCATTGGCTCCTTGCCTTCCTGTGTAAACATGCAGCAAGTCAGGTGATAATTGTTAATATGTTCTTTTTTTATGTATTATTATTATTAGTATTAGTATTAGTATTAGTATTAGTATTAGTATTAGTATTATTAGTATTACTATTTACTACTTAAGCTGATGTTTGTGCACTGAGCATTAAAAAGCTTGCTTTGCTGGAGATACAAATGCTGCTTCTATATAATATTTGCAGTTTTTTCTCAGAAGTGGAAATTCTGGAACTACAATTCTCTTTACGTCTAACGAGTGCATTGGCCACAGAGAGTAAAGCATTTTGCCCTGCTGGTGCAACCTTTGTTTTTGGTCAGTGTCTGTCTGCTCCATTTCCCAAAACAATGACTACATTGTACCCTTGCCATCTCTGCAGAGGCTGACATCTGTGTAAGATTTCCAAACTCACATTTGACTGAAGAATGTGAAATCCTGCTGGTTCTTTGTTCTGTGGATGCAGTTTTATAATTCTGGAACTGCTTGAAATCTTCTGAAAAATAAAGTTCTACCTATGTTTAAGGAAGTTTGAAAGTTGAGTTGTGCCAAAGAAGAAAACTATCACCCTCCTTTTGCTTTACTTGATATTTTAATGTACCTAAATCTGAACAATAAAGTAGGGAGCAGCAGAAAAATAAAATGTGTTTGCAGTTATCTGTGTAATGTAATATGCAACTTGTTGTTACACACCTTTTTGACTTAAGTTTTAAAGTCTTTATGCCCAAATATCATGTTGCTTTAAAGCAACATGATGGCAAAATGTGAGAAATGTGAGTAATCGAGGCCAAGCTACATTTTTCTAGGATAAAATGGAGTCATTGAGCCAGCTGGAGAGGGAAGAAAGCATTTTCCATGAGCTTTGCCAGATAGGCTCTAAGGAAGCTTTCCTCAGGCTGCACTAGGAGCCATCAATGTCTTTGTTAGAATATAAGATTTTTAGTATCTTCCATCAACCCTTTTCAACTGTACTGCCAACCATGGGCATTTAAAAAATCATGAATCATACCCCAAAACAACTTGGAATTGACTTAAAAATTATAATGCATGAGGGTAAATTTGGTTTATGGGTCTTACTGAGCTTCTAGCTTGTTTCATGATTCTTCTTCCATTAGCTTTTTAAAAGAGTGTTGGATTTCATCAAAAGAAAATGAAGAATTGCATTATTTTATTATAAAATGGGTTCATGGGAAACCTCCAGGGTTTTGGAGGCTGCAGTGAAAAATGTGGGGTTCACTGGCACTACAAAGGGGCCTGCACACATGTGACTCCTCTGTGGCCAAATTAGCTAGTCCTTGAGTGGACAGCCCAGGGAAAGAGAAGGAATAAAATTGTGGAAATAACAGGTAGGGAATGGTTGCTCATTTGGAGGGCATAAAATTTTCTATCGCTCTTCTTTCACAAATTTTATAACTAGGTGAGCAAGGGTTGAAGAGCTGGATGATCATGCTACAGCATCTCCAATGCATTCAGACTTCTGCTGCATAGTTTGAAGCAATCTAGCAGATAGTGAGTTATGTGAAAACTTATTGTCATGACAAAGACCATAAAAAATGGAAAATGAGACAATTAAAGAACCCGTGACAAATTTTATAACAAGTATAGAAAATAACACAAAGGTAATCCATTGTATTATCTTTTCAAGGTTCTTCTCACATGTTGTAAATAGGGTTTATAGTACTAGCTGTTTTTTTGCTACTCTGCCATCAATCACCCTGAGGCATTACTAAACTGTTACTTATCTGCTGACAGGTAAAACGAAACTTTAGTGCTGATATTACTGAAGTTTTATTAGTAAGCATCAAGAACTCAATACTAACCAAAAGACAAAAAAGTAAACTTTATTAAAATATTATGCTGAAATTTTTAGGTTGCTCGCTTTTCTTTTGCTCTCATGGCAGTTTTTCTGCTTGAATCATTGGAACTGATTGGAAAGGGAAGACAATGGACTCCTGGCTGATCATTTTTCTTTTATTGTGAGTTAGTTTTTGAGTAAGCATTTTTTGGTACTGCTACCAGATATCTAGAGAAACTTCAGGTTTTGGACAACTACTCTTTTATAAGAGGTGGATAATTTCTGTGCTTTTCTTTTCGCTTCCCAATGTGTTCAACTTCTGGCTGCAGGAATCTACTACAGTACTGGTCAATTAATTATCTGAAATTAAGATATCTTTATGTCATTCTTATTACTAAATCAACAGATTTCTGCATGAAACCTGTTTCCCTTTTCAAGTTAACTCTTACAACAATTACAAAGAAGATAGAATTATCTCAAAGGTGGGTATTGCAGAGAACATCAGCAGTTTAAATAGCACCACCAAGTCAAAAAGAACCTTGAAAACTGTAAATTGTACTAAACATTTGAAATGGCTAAATTGTTAATTATAACCATCTAGGTTGGTTATCTGTTGGTAAAGGTCCTCTCAAAATATATCCTTGTCCCATCTTCTCATCTTGTTCAGCACAAAATGAAGCTGGATGAATTTCACCAGAGTCTGTCTCTGCAAGCATAAATTTTAAATATATTGAAGATTTATTTTTGCTTCGTATTTTTCTTTGAATAGAGAAGACCAAAAATCAATCATATATCTGGGATTTAGCTGCTTCAGATAGAGGTCAGCTGAAGAAGAGCTGGCTTGGTATTAAAGATAATCTACAATGTCAAGGTAAATGTTTAAAGCAAGCAGTTTTTAAAATACTGATTTTAATAAGATGTGTGACCCTGATGCCTGTTATTTAGTCTTGCACATCTTGCTAACATTAGCTTTTCTAGACTTGGCCTGCAGAGAAGCCACTTTCATTTGCTTCAGCAGCAGATGTAGGTATTAAACTTCTTCATGCAGCAATTTCTCAGCTCACCAAAACTGTATTTGCCTGCTTGTTCCAGTGACAGGCTCAGCCTGCTACCACACCTAACTGAAAATTAAAATTATTTTACTGTGATCTAGAATGGACTTCATTCTAGAAGTCTAGTTTTTAACAAGTCTAGTTGTTCCTTTGTAATTTACTGGTGATATGATAGATTACAATACTATATCATTACAGCAATGTCTTTTTTTACCTTTGACTTCTGATGTGTCTAAAGGCATGAGAACACATAGATTTCACAGATAATACTAAATTGAAATGGCATGTGAAAATCAGCATGATTCAGATGAAAAAGAATGTTATACTGGTTCATGTATCAGCAGGAAATAAAATTAATCTTTTAAAAAATATTTTGGAATATAAAAAGAAATAGTCTAGAATGTGTGGATAAGAAGACAGTTTGGATACAATTCTAAGAATGCTGAATTCTGTGGGAGCTTTGCTATTTAATCAACTCAGCTAATACTTAGCCTCTGGCAAATAATATGCAAGGAAGTCAAGGGATGGTAGATGGCAATAAATTAAGTATGAAATTGTTTGAAAATTTTGCTTTCATATGCAAGTTGGTATGTTGTATGTGTGAACATTTTTGTTAAAGAATCTAATCCAAAATAACATATTCTGGAGTGGGCATCTCATTGCTTTAGCTCCTGTTTCAGCCACACCATTCATTTTGAACATGCACTTTGTGATTCAGAGTCAAGGGTGACACTGGAGTTAGTTTGGAGATGCTGAGCACAGCAGTGTGAGGAGGACTGCACACACCTTGTGATCAGTGCTTCCTGTCAGACACTCACAGTGCATTTTGGAGTCCGTACCAGCCTGCTGTGTTCGCCTTGTGTGCTTTTCCTGATGCAGGACTGTGGTTCCTGTCCACAGACGAATGACACTCCCACCCAATCTGCTGTTGCCTGCAAACTGACTGAAGGTACACTCTTATCCCCTCATCCAGATAGTGGATAAAGTTATTAAACAGCACTGGCCCCAGTACTGAGCCTTGAGGAGCACCACTGGTGAGCTGCTGCCAGCTGGATGTGACTGCATTCACCACAGCTCTCTGGGCCCAGCCATCCAGACAGTGTTTACTGTCCATAATGCCATGAAAGAAGCACAACACCAAAGGTGCACTTGTAGGATTCTCAAAGCAGAAATTTATCCATGAATATAGAGGACTGGAAATTTTCCTAAATTTTTGATTTTGTTTTTCCTAGAAACTTAACAGGGATTAATGCCTAGTATGATTGTAAGATAGAAAATGTGTTTTCATCTTATTTTGCTGGGAAGAACTAAAACTAGAAAGGTGAAATGGGGACATCTAAATAACTTTTATTTTCACATATGTCTTGGGATGCATTCTATTAAAAACAACAAGACTATAAACATAGAAACACAGTGAGATTTACAGTCATGTTGGAGAACACATGGGCAAGCCAGGGTTGCCTGTCATGACAGGAACACATACTAGCATGTTGCTTATATCCTCAGGCTGAGGAAAAATTGAGTAAACAATTTTTTTGCACTTGTTTTCTGCAAAAGAAAAAGGAAATGATAGTTGTTTGTAGCAAAAAACCCGTTTATATCATTAGTCCCCATACCAAAGGTACTGAGATGATCTAGCAGCCTGCAGCAGATGTAGTCCAGAGCAGTTGTGTTGAGCTCAGCAAGCAGGAATAGCCAGTGGTGATCATGAACAGTGGAAATAACTATTAAAAATGGCATAGATATTTAACAAAGTTACAGAATTCACTGAAATGTATTCATTAACTGCTTGTTTTTGTAAAAGAGCTTGAGCCACTGCCATTTTTATTTTTAGTGTCGACTCTGCCCCTGAAACTGAAACTGGAGAACTGACTGTGGAAAACTTTTGTGAAAGAGTCTCCCAGCTGATGACAGTGGACAGAATAGGTAGGATGTTTCCCTGCAAAAAAAGGTTGCTGGGTTAAGGTGCAGATTAGAATTTCAACTCCTTGGAAAATTACTTAGCCACCAAGGTGCTGGGTTGTTTTCTGTGATTAGTAATTTTCTTTGAGAAAAAGGGGAGATCCCAAAATGGTGAGATATGTTGACTTTTTAACAGCTGAAAAAGGCCATTTTTTATCTCCTTTTACCTGAATAGAGTAAGGATTTAATCCCTTAGATCTAAAAAAATAAAAATATTTGGGCAATTTTTATCATAAATCATTTGATTCAGCAGAGTAATTGACAAGAAATGACTTTGCACAGTAGTTCAAATAATCTACTTTATATTGGAGGTCTAAAAAAGAAGTATACATAGGAATTAAAGATCACAGTCTATAAAGAGAAATTAAGTTTTGAAAGTGAAAATTTAATGTGTTGCTTGGGACATAACATCCTGAAATAACTGTTGGATTCACAAGCAGCTCCAACTTAATGTCTCATGCTAGGGCCATGAAGAGATTTAAGTGCGTCTTGTGCGTTTTTTTGACAAGTCAGAAGTATATCAACTGTGTGCCACAGCAGGACCATATTAGAGATACCAGGAGCCTAAACCACGGAATGATTTGGGGCTCCCACCTGTAGAAATGAAAATGCATAAATGTCATAACTCTTCCTGTGCTCTGCAGCCAAGGCAGCTCCACCGCGGTACCTCACTCTGCCATTTGCTCTCTGATATATCTAATCTGCCTCAACTGTCCAGTCTCTTGCGATGATTCATTTCCTCAATAGGTGTTTGTCCTCACACACAATTTTGCTACTTTACATGTAGAAGCAGCTCTTTCCCCTACTGAGATACAAATATTGGAAGGTCTGAAGTGCAAAAGTTACAATCTGAAATACTGAAATTAATCAGTATATTCTGTACTTGTGAGAAGAGTTAGGATGTTACACATCAGAAATGCATAGGGGGCTTCTGTTTATTTCATCTTGTTTGGAGATCTATGATTTTCTTTTTCCTTCCAGTTTTACATCATGTCTCAACAATGGCTTCAATTTTTTGAGTTTTCTTTGCCTTCATAGTCTACTTGCATATGCTTCTTCTTTTCCTTCTGTTTCCCTCATTATCCACTTTTGCTGTTCCAAATATTGTTTCCTTTATAGGTCTGAAAAATGTTTATTTTCTTTTTAGCACAACTTTTATGGTAATCAAGACTTCCTAATTATTCATTCTTATATTCAAGCTTTTATGAGCAAAACTGCATTTTCATTCCTATTACTTAACAAGAAAAATGAAGAAAGTAAAAGAGTAAGTTTTTAGCACTTATGAATCTAGATTAGAACTGAAATTTTCAACTTAAAGAAGGTATATTCCTGAAGTTTGTAAAGAAATTTGAGAGATATGTTTAGACTAGGGTGTCTTTGTTCCTGCTCCTCTAGAATTGCTTTGTCTACTCAGAGCATATTGCAATGCCTTCCAACAAAGGGGCCTAGGACTTCTTCCAGCAGAAACTTAAGTCCACTAGAAAAGAAAGGAGGAAAACATATACACTCATGTCTTGTCTTCATATAGGTTTGGAATATGGCTAGGAGATGGATTTCTCACAGATTCCACTTTATACTTAGCCAAAAATGACCATTTACACTCTCAAATAGAATTCTTGCTGTCATCCTCACTGCCACCATCACTGGTTCCTGTCACCCATGCCTCCCAACCTTCCAATTACCCCCACACCTAGTACTTATCCTAAACATCTTCATCCACATCTCCTGACATTGAAATCTCCTTTACTTCAAATGAGTTTAAAATTCAAATGGCTTCTTAATAGATGCTAGTGAAATGCAATATTGCCACCATTTGTCTTTGATAAAACACCATTTGTCATTATTGCTAAAGCCTCTGTTCCTCCTCCCCAAAGTCTGCTGACAGGAAGGAGGTGTTACTGCTGCCTTTGATTCTGTCACATGTGTTTTGTTTTGTCTTTTAATTTTTTTTAGTTTTCCCATCTTTAGGGCTTGTTTAGATGATATTTGAGGGTGGCACTTCTTCAGGAGTGGAAGTTCTGTATTTCTACTTCAGCCATCCCCAAAGGTGTTGAGAGATAGAGAAGTAGAACCCATCCCTTCTCTGCTAATGCTTTGCCCTTCACAAAACACAGAGCAGGAGCAGCACAATATATTTAATATTCTTCAGCATTTTAATACTGCTCTCAGATGTGAGAAGTTCAGTTCCTTTATTACCTTTTCTCCCAAGGACTGATCACTACAAAATTTAGACATTGCAAGAAGAAGTTCATTGACTTGCTTTGTCTCCCCAGCTACTAGAGCTGTTTGTGGTTTTGTTAGTCTGTTTCTACACAGGGAGGCACATGATCACCAGCAAACAGTAACTTAGGCTGGACACCTTGGGCCCCCACTTCCTTTACGAAAGTCTTCCCAATTTGGCATAGCAAGTGAGTTTTCTAAGGCAGTTGCTATTGCAGTGTCTTTTCTTCTCCTCAAGGGAAGTAGCCCATAGAACCATTTTGTGAATTTATCTTGAGATTCTTAGCTGAAGGAATTTTAGCGAAGATTTAGTGTTTTATAGACAAAGGTTTCAGACTGAAGTACTTTGAGTAGAAAAATGAAGCATTCCTGAACAGGTATAAAGAAAACACAGGAGACTGGGAGTTTAAAAGAGCAATTTTTCAGTTTTCACAGATACTATTTTCAGCAGAAAGCCGCTTTTCAAGAATGAGAATCCAGGCAGTGTTTGGAAGGGCCCAGAAAAGCCAGATCAGGACCTACATAGGTATCCTGTATTTACTACCAGCACTTGTCTGGAGAGTTAGGAATTTGGTCCTTTATTCAAGTATGCCTGCTGCAGCAATCTGCCAACTGACGTTAACAAAATACTCCCACCAGCTCCACGGAGTGATGGATTGAGCCCTGAGGGCTCTGCGTGGTTGTGCAGGCCGGTGCTGACTAGTTGTGTGTGTCTGTTAATTTTTTTTTTACCCATCCAACCTTGCCACACAAAGAGTGTTGGTAAGCCACATAATGGAAAGTGTGTAAAACTAGTTTTTAGTAGAATATAGCCCTTGTGGATAAATAGTCTTACTTTCCTTCCCCAAGTACTGCATTAGAAACAATATTCAGTATAAAGTGATTGTATAGATAGCCTGATTGTAAAGCAAGATTAATACGAAAGGCAAGAAGTCTGCAATAAAACCTCCTAACTTAAATCATCTGCATTTGTGTACAAGCATTCATATTTAGCAACAGTCCCAAGGCTGAGATTAAAGCTGTTTGGTAGGTTACTTCAAGGCCTTTTTATTGCTAAATCTTATTATGTCTCTAAAATGTAGAAATTAATCACCTGTCATCAAAGCTACAGTGGATTATTGACTTCTAAATGTCTCTACGAAGTGATTCATGACAGAATGAAACAGGAGACTGAACTAGCACTGAAATTCTTTTTGCATGTGATAAAAAGGGTCTATTAAAAGTGTTTGAACAAATGCTGGCTATTAGGTAATCATCACAAAGGATTTTGTTATCAAAACGTGGTGCTTCTTGAATAACCTTATTCAGTTACATAGATTTGCAACACCAATCCCCTAATGGGGAAGTTATCTGGAGAATTTAGATTGTTCATCTGAGAAGCCTGACATTAGCTAAATTGCAGCAGGATGTTCTGATCAACCTGCAAGACAATGATGGTGGAGAATTGTTTGCACGTACTCCCAGGTATTTTAACCCAAAATCATGTGGGTATTGCAATTAAGAATCATTGGGTTGTGACAGGAAAATTTCTTAGGATTTGGATATTTTGCTGTATATTCAGTGTCAGTTTTTCTTTGAAACATGTCAAAAAAATGCCACGAGGATGTACTGCTGAGGGGAAGAGAAATCTGGCTTTTGATTAAGTCAAAGTGAGTTTCTTAAGGATTTATAATGGCCCCCATTCAGTTTTAGCTATCACGCAACAGTGACTGTCTGAGGTGATCTGGGGATGCCAGCTGCATTAGCTGGGACTTCTGGAAGAAGTCTATATATTCCTGACTGCTCCCTGATTCACCCTACTTGGAGGTCCTTCTGAAAATCAGAAGGGAAATCCTCGGTGAAAATATGTTGATATGCATTTCTTCTTCTTCAAAAGGGAAATGTTAAAATTATTTCCTAAGAAAATCAAGATGGAGAACACAGAGATTCTGAAAAGATACCCTAGATGTTTTCCTTATATTAAGAGGTCAGGTTTATAACAAACATCTTTGGAAAGGTAATTTTTTAAATGTTTTTTCAGAGTTTCCATAAGTCACATTATGAGTCTGCAGAGATGGCCTCGGTTTTCTTCTTTTAACAGGCAGGGGTTTAGGCTAAAGAGTACTTCCTCCCTGGAATTTCAGAGTATGTGCTCTCACAACAAGTCTGCAGACTGACACCAAGTGTGCTCCCATTTATCTGTTGCTTACCTGCTTAATAAGACAGACACTCACTGAATTTTCACTTAGAGTCGCTTTTCTGTCTAATACAAGTTAGGGGAATATGAAAGAAAGATGTTCACAAGGCTGACCATTATGCTTTTAGGTATGAGACTGGGGGAAAGAGAGATTATAATTGCAAAAATAATGAAACACCAGTTTTGCAAATCCATGTGCAAATCCAGAATTTCTCTCTAGCTGTTTAGTACCCCTTATCAGAAGTTGCTGATAGTCAACCTGCTAAAGTCAACCGTCCTGGGTTCCTACAGTCATCCTGCCATGTGATGGCTTCCACTGGGCTCAGAAACTGCTTCCCCCTCTATCCTTGCTTCTATTTTCCACATTGATTTTCACAGAAAAATGGTGACATTGATTTGGATAAAAATGGAAATGCTTTTGATAGCACCATGTGGTGTCAGGCAATTTGGGCACTTAAAATGATTACTCTCATTCAATCTAACCTGCTCAGAAGGGAATTTGTGTGTGCATGTGTCTGTGCTTGCCTGCTACCTATGTGCTATGAAAGGCTCTTGTTTTTAGCCTTGCAGTGTGTACAGGGTTTTCTGCCTTTGCTCTTTGCCAGCTTGCTGCTTCTGTCCTCACTGTCGTAAGTGGGTTGTTAATTTCGGACTCCCATGGCTTTGTTGTGACTAGGAGTATTGCATGAGACCTCCTTAGGTGCACATCCACGCTGTGCATGTGTACTGAGTGCCCATGGTCCCTGCAGAGACACCAGATTATTGATACAGAGGACAGAAACAGCTTGCTCCACCATGTGGACACGCCAGTGTGAGCGAGAGTTTTCTGCTTTATTCCTGCAGCCCTCAGTTGTAGCTGACATTCCTTTGTTTGCAGTTAAACAGTGCAGGGCACGCTCCTCCTCCTCCTCACGCACCTCACCGTGCTGAACCATGCTGAACCATGCTGCTGCCTCGTGTTACCGCTGTCTCCTGGAAACAAACTCAGCACTACACACCTGGGCAGCTGTCCTGGGCTCTTGCATCCCAGTGGGCACAGCCACATGGGGTTACTCACCTGGGCACACAGCCTGGCAGTTTCCCTGATGAGTTTCATGAGCTTTTTGTTGGTCTGGTCCTCAAATTCCTCCAAGTGCCTCTGGATCAGAGCTCTGCCATTCATGGTGTCAGCCACCCTCTTTAAATTCTGTGTTGTCTGCAGGTTTGCTGAGGATGCAATCTCTGTCATCATCCACGTTGTTAATGAAGATGTTGAAAAAGATGAGCCCCAGTTCTGACCCCTGGGGTGCTGTGCTTGTTACTGGATAGCAGCCATATGTTGATCATTGATCACCACCCTTTGGGTATGGCAGCACAGCTGATTTTCAATACACCTGACAGTCCAGCCCACTCAACATTGCTATTAATATAGAAATGCCTATCCTTTGAGGATGGGATTTTTTTTTTCATTTTAGAATAAATAACAGTGGAGAAATATCAACTGTTTAAAATGTAGCAGGTATGGCCAGCGATGAAATCCAAGTCCATGTGGGCCTCATACTATATTTAGTACATCTTGGGTTAATTTTTGAGGCAAGTAACACTGTCACATCAAAGTGACTATGAATTATCTCATTTTTTTGAAAAAATAAAAAAAAAAAAGCATTACCTGTCAAAATGGTGCCCTTGTTTGTTTATATGTATTTTTACTAGAACCTGTGGTCCAGTTAAGGTCAATGAAAGCTTGTCTGAACTCCTAGGGATGTTACTAGGTAGTCCTAACATTTTTGTCATTGGTATTTACAAACACCTTGTGGCAATGCTGTAGAAATGTAGGTGAAAACAAGAGTTATGAAGATTCAGATGTGGCTGATGCAGACACCATAGCTATTACCTTACTAATATCTGTGGCAAAACTGAGAAATTAAGGTTCTAGAAATACAGCCCTTTACCATTTAAAAGAAAACATTCTGTTGCTGTCTGAAAAGCCTCACAGTGATGTTTCCAACTTCTTGTGCACTTTCAGGCAGGAAAACAGAAGAATTCTTTTCTTATTTTGAATTGTATTCTATTCTTTCCCTTAGAAATATGTTAGTGCTTATCTTAAGAAGCTATGATTTTTATTTTCACTTGACCTTAACTTTTGATCCAAACATTGTTGAAGAAATTTTTCAACATTAAAGTGGAGCTGGGAATTCAATACTGGCCTGTTATTATACAACTGCAATAACATAACCTGTTGTTTGAAGAACACTGGCTTTGTCTCTCTGCCTGAGATTGGCTAGAGAGCTTGGCCTCAGATGAGCATGTAGCTTAGAAAATTCAGAGATGCAGAGACCTTGTCATTATCTCCGGGTCTCTTAAGGCCTTTTAGGGTCTTCTGTAGGTTTTCCATTCTGATAGGCACCAGCTTTCCTGGATTTTTATTCCTCCTTCCTGTAGATGCCAAAAAAGTTGAAAGAAGAAGTAGAAAAGAAGAAAGCATAAACTCCTTGCTAGTGTTCTCTCAGCTTGTCTTCAGTTGCACACCTGTGAGCCAGGGAAAAAGCCCCAGCTGTTGGAGGAAAGACTTAGGAAGAGAGAATGAGGATGATAACAACAGAGTGGGTGACTCCTCACTGATGTATTCATCTTTGGATGGAGGTAAGCATGTCTGTGTTTATTAATCAGGGAAATGGGACATGCCTGCTTCCCTAAAACACTTGTATACCAGGAGTATGATTATACTTACAACTACCTGTGCTGAGAATAACAGGAAATCTCTTTTCAGTGTTTCATGTGAAAACGAGGAGTGAAAGCTCTTTGTGCTCTAGTCTGTAACACATATATTATTGTTAATGAGTGTATGAAAAAATGGAACAGGTAATGACATTGTTTGAAATTATGTGTTTGGAACTAATGGGTTATAAGAAGATTCTTGAAAATGCTTTCTTTGAGGAGTACTTTCAATACTTTCAGATTCACAGGCACACTGTTCCTACCAGGGTTGCTCTTCAGAGCAAAATCTGTTGCAAAGCTTCACTAAATTCCAAACCTTATTCAAAAACCAGATTCCTTATTATCAGTGAAAGAAGGTGGGACTGCAGAGAGCCTTTCACTATTTTCTATGGCTAAAGTAGCTATGGTCCTATGCAACATGAGAAAATCTCTCAGACTTTGTCTAGCTGAAAGAAGCATCATCAATGTATCACAGGGAACATTGAAAAACTCTTCCCTCTAATCTGAAAATGGCAGCCAGGAAAAGAGTTTAGATGAAAGTTTCTAAATCACAGTGATCCCTCCCTAATTACAGTGCACCTCAGTCTGGTTACAGCACCTTCGAAAAGGGAATCTGCTGGCAAGTGCAGCACAAAGGTGCAGTTCATGAATGGCTTTTCTGAATGGATCAAATGGTCTTAGGCTGGTGTAAAATATGTACAAGTGAGATCATAATTAGGTTCACTAAATTAACTAATAGCTACCCTAATCTTTCATAGTCTCATGGCATCTGGCACTTAGATACATGTTTTATTGGAGAAGCCAAGAATGGAGATGTGTTTTTCTGTTTACTCAGAGATCAGTAGTTCAAAGGAGAGTTTCTGGGAATGTGTTGTATATATTTGTGCCCCTTGAGACACATTTTCTTTTGTTTCCCCTACACTAATGCACTGTAACATCTCTGATGTCAGATGACTTTCTTGTACAGCAGTGTTCTCTGCTGAACACTGGATTTATGGAGAGCAAAATTTGGGGCCCTCATTCTCACATTTTCTACTTTACTTGTTTTCAAGTGAACTTCTTGCTTCACTTTTGGTGGCACAGTTGGCGATCCCCAAACCCTTCTGCAGAGCTCCATTTTTGCTAGTAGCATATGGCTATCTAACAGGTGGAGCAGACACTGTACAAATGAGAATTTGCCTTTGGGTCTTTTCATACTTTAGCTTCTGTGAATCTGGCTGTTGCATTTTTTACTAATTTGCTATTTTAAACTTGGTTTGTTTGGTTTTTTTTAATTTTTTTTTTTTTTTACTTATTTTAATCCAGCACATTTCTGATGTGTCTGAACAAGTTTAAAAGATTGTTACAAACTGAAACCCCCCTATGCACAACGTTATGATTCTTGCTCCTCTTCCTACTCCTCCCTCTCTAATATCATGCTGTTCTGGTTCATGAAACCCTTTTGGGCGTGGCAGTACCTTTCCCTTGTCTCCTGCCAAGCTGTCTAGGCTCCTTCCTCGATGCCTTTCATCACTGGTTTGTGTAAGATACCTGCCTCTCCTTAAGGCTGGATCACCATTAGGATGCCATGTACTTCTCCTGTCTCCTGTTTCTTTAGAGCAGGAAGGGTGGGCAGGACCCTGAGCATCTCACCACTGGCTTAGAGGAGCCATTACCCCTCCTGGAAAGGATAAAGAGGGTGGGTTAAGGACTATTTTGCATTTCTAGACTCATGCTAAGTAACCAGTGAATCTGACCCACTGTGTTTATGCATGTGTACAGCATCAGGTACACTGCTGAGACTTAACAGACAATAAAATAATGGATGTGTTAAAAATACCTATGACAAATTCAATACAATTGAAATACAGGGTAAGTGGAAAGGTGAAGTGTTGGTGAAAGTCTTAAATCTCCAGCTGACCTTTTTTTTCACCCACAGGACTTGCTGTTGCAACTTCTGTGCTGTTCTGTGGTTGCTTTAATTTATATGACTAATGACATGAAAGATGTAAAACCTGTAAAAATACAGTGTTTGGCTGCTTAAATTAAGTTTATGAGTTTTTCTTAAGCCTGCCAAACAACTTAAATATTTCATGGCTTTCACAGGCTAGAGTTCTAATATTTATAACTCTTGTGTGCAGATTTCAAAAATTATAATTACAACTCCCAGGATCCCAGATATAGCAGATGTTCAATATTTTGTACGATGTTGGCAGAAATGCTTTTCATGCTCTTTTTGATCTCAGTACCCCATGTATTGTATCTGCTACAACAAGCTGTTGATAAGAGAGTTTATTGTTATTTCCCTGTAAAAGACTCTGTAGGGCAGATTCAGGATGGCATATAAAGGAGAATGAATGGGGATTCAGTCCTAATGAATAATGAGGAACCCTGTGCAGTGCATTCTTTTAAATTCTGCCCTAGTAAATGGCATATAGGATGTCTCTCATCTCATAGATCCACATAGGACTTTTGGAGTTAGAGTGACCCTTTCATTTTAGGCTATACATCCTTACCCCATCAGTCTGTATTGATGGCTCATGTCATTTCTCATTCTCTCTTCTATATTCACCCCCATGGTGCCTGTGTTCCCTCTATGAGAGTGCAAGAATAGCCTTATTTGAGTCGGATGCCAAAGCCCATATATATGTTTTAATCAGAGAGTTGATGTGTGAGATAAAATTGTGGCACTTACTCGGACTTCTCTAATGATCTGCTTGCATGAGAAGAAGAGAAATGAGCTTTAAGCAGCTGGGCTTGTCTCAGCTCTTGCCATGTTTTAGTTATATTGTATGCCCTATTGCTGTAATTGGGCTTTTTTTTCTTACAGTGATATTGAGTACTCAGTTAAACAGTTAAACTTCACTGTCACTCAAATGATTGTCTCAAATTTACAACACCATAACTGTAATCACACTCTACCCTTTAACAGGCAGATTTTAATGAAGTCCACAAAGGTCAAAAAGAAAAAAAAAAGGAAAAAAAAAAGCATATCACATTAGTAGGTTAATACAATATCCTACAGTATTACTGTAAATGCTTAACAGTAGAAAATAGTAGAGGTCATTATATAAATCAAATTATGTAAATTTAATTATACAATTATTCATTTAGGTCACAATTAGAAGTGTGCAGAAGACATTACATTTCATGCCATTTTTAAGGAATTGCTTATAAAAAATTCAAATTAGTACCTGGCATTTGATTTTCGGTTATTAACTTAAAAATACCCATACGAATATAAAAGTTGGATTGAAAGCATGATAAATTCTGAAAAATATATAACTTATGGATGTACAGACCTCTTCCATTATCCATGTCTATGATACAACTGTAAGAAGGCTAATATACAATATTTTCAGGAATTATTTCTGTTGGAGTTTGTTTGTTGTTTCTTCTAGTTGTGCACACAATAAATACTCAAACAATGAGAAATGTTGCCAATTTCTATTTACAAACAAAGACTCAACCAAAATCGACATGTACAAAGCATCCAGTATGGAAAACCCTTGAAGCTTACTGAGATTGTCCGGAGCAGAAGAATGTAAATAAAATGATGTGTTCAAATTGGTGACCTCAGATCTGATAAAACTACTCTGGACAACAATCAGCTGTAGGAGATTGTTGGATACTTTTAACAGACAGTTCATTTTGTGAGTTTGAAGAGCACTACCCAGGTAGTGCTAATAGATTTAAAGCTGTATTATTTAGGGGATATTTTAGGGCAATATTTTATATACTCAATGACAGTAGAGTTTGAGAAAGTGGTTCTGGATAAGTGAGGAAATTAACTCACTCACATATGTTGTACTTGTCTGCTTATAGGGCAATATAAAAATCAACACCAAGTTATGGAACTGGATGTCTGGAATCGTAGCAACACTTTTTAGCATACTGGTCAAACATCTTTTCACTGATTTTCCTTTCTCATAACCATCTCTTTAATTCTTTTGGGAGTTTAGTGCATTTACCACCTTCCACATGTTTGAAATAGGCACTTCTTTTGCACTCTGAGGTACAAAAGAGTCTTAAGCACAGATCTAAACATCAGTGTTTGTTTTGGCACAGTTTCAGTAATTTTACTTCTGTGGTTTTTGTACCCAGTATTTGTAAACTGAAAAGGTAACTTATCTTCTGAGCTGGGTTCTTCTGCACACTCTAGGTTAAAAAAGCATTTTTGACTCTGTTTCTCTCCAGGAGATACATCACCACCCAGAACTGATGCAGAGGAGTTACTCAAAAGCCTGTAAAATTAACAACATAGCCATGGGCAGTGGACTGAAAATGCTAATTAATGTCTCATCGTGGACTGTGGGATGAGGCAAGATTCATTATGTCCTGGCTCTGCCACTTAGTTCAGTTCTGGAGATTTTGTATTTTAATGTAACTGGACCTACATTTCTGACTGAATTTAGTTAAATAGTCTGTTCAGAGAACATTTTCACATACTTCTGTGGAGATTAAAGGCCTTGCAGAGGCCTCTAATTTTCCCTGGACAAAGTTGTTATTTATGCACATCATCAAACTCATGCTTTACTCTAGCAAATGCTATTTCTACATTTCATCTTTGTCCAATTCTGAGTTTTACAGGTTTCAGCTGATTATTATACCAGACCTGTGTTTGCTGGGCTGCTCTCTGCCCAGAAATGAGTTTTTCTGGGATGCCAAACAGAAAAAAGTTCAGATATCTTAAAAAACCTAGATAGTGGAGAGTTTATTTATAATACTTTAACAATTCATCTAAGATAAAGTATTACAATATCTGTAGACTGATGTCTTGTGTGATTACTAGGAGCTGATATTTGGAAGGGAACAAGTCATGCTTTGTGGCATTTTATGATCTTCAAAAAATATTTCTTGTTTATTTACTACAAATGCTTCTTTAGTAAGCATGTGCAGTATCTGGGGAAGTTTGCAAGTTCTGCTACATCTTTGACTATGGAAAAATGTGCAGACATGAAGAATGCAGTCACAGCATTGTGAGGGAAGGCTCTTCCTCGCTCTTGAAAGGACCACCTGAAATAAAGCAACCACTGTGTTTTGATGGAGCAAACAATTGAAAATGCAGATTGCATTCCTGCCTCCCAAATTGTTGTAAACATACACGCATCTGTTAATGTTTGTGAGGTTTTCTGACACCTTTTAGATGTCAGGTGTCATAAAAACAAATCCTATCAAGGAAAAAGATACTTATTTTTAAAGTGGGGTTCGGATGTTGCTCGGTAAATGGGCTATGGGACTGTATGTTGAAATATGATGCCAGCAGAAAACACAGAACAACTGTCTCTTTCATGGAGCCTTGTCCATCTTCTAGACAAAATGTGGTGATTTTTCCTATGGAAATATATTGTTTCATTGTATAATAAATGACCAATTAAGACAAATATGCCAAAAGAAACAATTACTTTTTCCTTATTAATCCCTTGACTTTTGATGATTTCCCTTTACAACTCTGAAGTAAAATTTATGAGAAGAAAAACATCCCTCTAAACACTGCTTCCAAAGTAGGCGAAGCTGGTATAACCAGTTAAGCTGGATTCTTGAAGAGGTATTTAGCTCTTTACAAAACATACTCAATTGTTGTGGAGATTTAACATTCCTTTGCTCTAGATGGCAATTAATCATGATTCTTCAGCTCCTTTTTAATTATGTGATTGATGATTTCTGATGCATCAAAAGAAAATGAAACAAATGGAAATCAATTGTGAAATGAGACTGGAAAAACACCCCAAATGAACAGCAGAACCAACACTGTGAGCACCCAGTCTGCTGCATAGAACCAGAATGTGTGGAGGAGGAGATGCAATTTTATAACAGATAGATAGAATCCTTCTATTATTATAAGGGCAATAGTTAAAAGTTAGAAGTGCAGCTAATTAAAGTCACCGCCTTCTCACGACTGTAGTCCCAATTTATGTAGATGAGCTTGTTCCTCACACATGTGATTGCAGCATAATGAGTGACAAAGCATTATACAGCACGAGGGACTTGTCTGGAACCTTCATTTATTAATATTTGGGGGTTTTTAACGCTCTTTCTCCCTACTCTCCTTTTTCATCTCCACTCTGAGACCTTAATGAGACTGCCATCGAGTGTTAGTTGAGTCTGCTCTTAACATATTTTCACTGTCAATTTTAAAAGAAATGTTGGGAATATTTATCTATTGTCCTCAGGAAAGGGAATACATTATATGGTAATGGGTCAACTCTCTTTCTCTGGGAAACAAGATTAATATCTCCCAGAGTGAGAATAGGAAGAATTTTGTATATGATGAACTCTGTAGGGCAAGGAATAGGAAGATCATGAATGCAAGAAATTCAAATGGGGGTATCCCAGGGAGTAAAAGAGAGGCCAGCAGAGCCATTGTTGACTTGACAATGCGATCCTTAAAGGTAGAGAAGCTGAAGTATTTCAGGATGTCAGATGTTGTGTTCTCTGTTTCTCATAACATCTTTGCAAGAGAGGTAAAGGAAAACAAAAAAGATTAGGGGTCACAAAGACCACTGCACACACCACAGCAAGACAAGCAAAGGCAGAAGTGCAAAAGGCCATGGGCAGGGCACATTTTTCTATTTCTAAATAGGAGGGTAGAAGAGTTGAGCAGCAGGAGTCTCATAGTTGTGAGGCAGTGATCAGCAGGAGGAAGGGAACCAGCTCTGGAGGAAATGGGAACCATCAGCTGGACAGCCAAATTATTTCACCGTCTGCTGGGAGGTCTGGCCTTCTCTTTCATCTTGACGACTTTGTATGAATAGTTTTGAAAAAAAAAGACAACTGGACAAAGAGTTTTTCCTCAGTTCTGCTGGGACTCCTTTAGTTTGGGGTTTTGGGGGGTTTATTTTTTTGGAGGATTCTGATTGGTTGGCTTTTTTGTATGTGTGTCCGGGTGTGGTGTTGGTGTTATTTTTCCCTCTTCCTCCTCCAAGGTAACATGAAAACTTGATAGGAGGTTTTGGTCATTCTTTGGAAAAAGTCAGATTTAATATGCCTAGATTTATCTTAATTTCTATAAGCCAGCATGTTCTGAAAGTTCCTGCTGACACACGAAACTTGCCCGAAAGAAATTAAATTCAAACCATTCTCTTTACTACTGAGACGATATTATCAGTGATTTCATGAGAAAAATTTCTTTAAATGGCTGTATAAATCTCATAAATGGGAAAACAGTTGCTCTTATTTGTACTTGGTGTAATAGTAGGTATTCTGAGAATAAAGAGATGGCTCTGCTACAGGATAGATATCAGATTGTTGACATTTAACCCAGTGACTCTTGAGCCTAACAGGAGGTCATTGATGAAAACACATTTGGTAATTTCAGCTCATCTTCTTTCTGATGGAATCTTATATCATCCAAAACAATTACACATATACTGTGTGTATGTACATGCATAGCTGGCATAAAGTTACACATGAAGATGACTTGAAGAATACTCTAAATTGGAAAAGTCTGCAATAGCAATAAAAGTCTATCATTGTGTGTCATTGGCCTAGTGTTAATGTTGGACATTATTTGAAGGACTGAGAAACTCTGGGGATCTCTAATAGACAGCAAAGTCTCTCATCCATAACTCATAGCTTCAATCAGCTCAGGTCAGCTGCAGCAAAAATCATCACTTGACACATGTCTGTGACAGCTTACAATGAGTTGATGATGGTTTTTTGGTCACACAAAAAAACCCCATCACCAGTGAGCCAAATCCTGCTGGTCTCACCCACTGAGGATGTGGACAATCTCACCAGAGTCAGGGGGACCACACAAATAAAGCAGCTGACGTGTGGCATTGAAAATCTCCACAGCTGCAGTCAGGACAAACTCCATGAAGTCAAATTTCTGCAGACCTAAGGCTCCAGCCTGGACACTTTGGGATCCAGCAACTTAGGACCTGCTTTACTTGTGGCTGGAGCAGTCCTTACAGGTGTCTCCAGTGTGGTGTCCCTAATTTTTAACGGCGATAAATTCTCTTTCATAAAATTATCTCAAGTTCAGGCACTTATGCTGATTGTTTTCCACCTGAATGTAAATTTGAGGAGCTTACCAGATGATATTTGATTGAAACTGTCAGTGGTTTCAAACATTTAGGGGCCCAAGTAGTGAAGACTCATGTTGGTACACAGATTAGATAGACTGGGGGTTTTTAGACTGGAGTGAAAACTGTCCATCTTGCAAGGCTGGACAAATACTGGCAAAGCACAATGGGAGAGATTGAATATCTCTTGATTTTGTAAAGGCTTTCTGTGGTCTATAAATGGGAGTTTTCCTGTCATTTAATTGAAGGGGAAATATATGGAGACACTTGGTTCCTCTCAGGGGGAAGTAATGGTGAGGTTCAGTGGATTCAACTAACTTGTGTCATTTTGTACAGGAGTATGAAAATGTACAACTCAGGCTGATAAATGGGTCTGTAAGCAGATCTTTAAGGCCTCCAAAGCAGATTACTGGTATTTACACTCCAGGTTTAATCCAGGGGAAATAACATGAACAGAGAGGGGAGATCAGTGTATTGGGCTACCTGATTTTGAGAGAATCAGGTCAGTTTCTCATAGGTCAGTTTGGCTTTCACTGTGGCAGGTTTTCTGCTTATTAAAATTCAGTAAACAGAATTAAATAATATCTGCTGAAATTCTCTTGACTGGCTGACAATTGTAAAAGGCAAAAATATTTAATAGCTGGTTTGATGACAGGAGCCAGAGGTAGTACTGTAGCTAAAGACGGTGAGAAAAAACAAAACAGAACCAGCAGTAACTTATAAGACCCTGAGGTGTAAAATATAAAAATTGAGCTAGATGGCATCAGCATTATATAACTTGCTTACACCATGTTGAACTGGTGTTTTGATTAGAGAAGTTGCCATAGGAGGAGTTTGGAGAAAAGCTTGTGGAGAAATTTACCAGTTCAGAGCTGACAAAGTGGGCTCGATTTCAGCTCACAACTGGATACCTAAATGTATTCAAACAGGAATGAGATGTTTGAGCCCCTATTACAGTAAGACAAACTTCCACTACAGTCAGTGACCTCTACAGGGATATCTAATATCTTTTGAGACACCTCAAGATGCCAATCCCAACAGTTGTCTGGAGCTTTGCATGGTGTTCCAAATGCCTTTGTTGGAGGAAGTGAATAAATCCTTGTCCTTCACTGAATATATTTGGAGTTTTGACATCTAGTTCACATGTAGATACCTAATTTATGTGGCTACAGGTGGGACCTGATTTCCACCATGTGTATCGCTTTATGGAAAACTGGGTAACTGGTTTTCTTGGAGTGAGTTGGAAATCTCCCAGTTACAGAGTCCAAAGTGGAAAGTGAGTGTAGTGTGGTTGTCAAAGAAACATCACTCAGTGATAGTTACATGGGCAAAATTTACAGTAGAACTGAGGATGTGATCTGTTGTGAGTAATGCAATGTCAAGCTGCCTCTGAAAGGGGCAGTCCTTGTTCACTTGCCCTCATTGTGCCATGGACTTCTCTTTTTTCATTTCAGTGAATCAAATGTCTTATCAGCAAGATTAATTAGTTCAGCAGGCTGAGAGGACAAAAGCCTGCATTTTATAAAAAAATGTATTTTTCAGAGTTTGTTTTGTACTTGAACACTATGCAGTGAATCAACCCATCCTGCAGCCACTTGCTTATCTAGGTGAACAAAAAGAAGGAAAAGGAAACTGAAGACTTTCCCTCAGCTCTTTGGACTTATTTGGCATAACTGTAATGTTAGCATTGGCCTGAGCAAAGGCATTGGGAGCAAGGGAAAGCAGCTTACAATCTAGGTAAATCTATTGCTTGTATGGAGTTATATTTGTGAAGATTTGTTCTTTGTTTTATACACTGTCAATATGTATCATGATGGAAGCACTACCTCCAGGGATGGTCAGGAAGGCATCTGTTTTTCCACAGGTTGTCAAGTAAACTAGAGTGTGTGTGTGTATGCATTTCAGAATCAATATAGAAGTGCTTGAACCTACTACTTTTACCTGTTGATTGTACCACTGGTTACGTGTATTATGAAGAGAAATGTTTTAAAATAAATGTCTTTTTTTAAATTAACCTTTTTAAATTTAAAATAAATACTGAATATATTAGAGAATAATTTT
This sequence comes from Notiomystis cincta, assembly GCA_013398075.1. Lineage (NCBI taxonomy): Eukaryota > Metazoa > Chordata > Aves > Passeriformes > Notiomystidae > Notiomystis > Notiomystis cincta. Next base: position 29,868 of record VZRX01002429.1, read on the forward strand.
TATTAGTTTAAGGGTATTTTCAATCTGTTCTGTGAAGCTCTTTTCTGCATATGATCTCATCTTCATTCTGGCAAGGTATTTAAGAACACACACAAGAAAACATTTTTTTTCTCCATCTTTCTTCCAGGTCTTGGAGCAAGCAGCTTAGTTATGTTGATTGTTTTGTCTTTTAAATGTTTTGTGAATCTGTTTGAAGAAAATATCAAAGGAATCTTGAATAAATGAAAAGCAATTTGATGTAGCAAAAGGGATCTAATCACTGGGATCTGTGTTTGTGTATCCAACCAAAAAAAGTAAAAAAAAACCCAAAGGAAATTAGATGAAGCCAATAGCTCTCTGCTAATGTCTTTGCTTATGTATCAATATCTTCTTTAATGAAAATCAAAGCTGGTATTGCAGCTGTAGTAATAATGCTTTTGGGGGACAAAAGGACAAAAAGAAACCAGTATTTATATTTGGAGAGGATTTTAGGAAGATCAGCTACAGATTTAAAATTCAGTACTACTGAGGACTACTACTACTTGGACATGTAAAAATTCCCAGGGTAATAAACATTTCCTCCAATTCAGATAATTTTATTACTTACATGTCAATCAAAATTTGGAACCACACTATTCAGTAAAGAATGTTTGCAAGGATAAAAAAAGGTATAGTGTTGCTTTCATCACAGTCTGAAGTGCGGAACATGAAATCCAAGCTTGAATGTCTAAGAAAAGACACCTTCAAATCTGTTGTTAATGAATTAATAATTATTTTTGCTGCAACTTATAACTCTCCTTTTTTGACATATAACTAGATAGCCTACTGCTTTTACAATATGTTAGTCCCTTCATGTGCTAGAACATAGCTGAAGAATAGAGTTATGCATATTTTCATCACAGTGCTCTGAAGAACTCTTTTAATCATATTTTGTTCAGTGGCTGGGGGAAAATTTCCATAATCTTTGTTGTTAAATTGGTATTTGATAAATTGGTAATCACGGCTATCTTGATTAAAACATGATTAAAATACTCTTCAAAGTAGGGAAAAATATATGTACTTTCATGGCTTACATTGCCTATACATTTTAAGATCATTTAACAGGAAATCCGTTTCACCTCCTGCAAAAACCCTTGGTAATGTTCTGCAAATTATTACACATCATTATGCTCAGCTGTATTCCTTATAGGAGTTGGACTTACAAGCACTTAAGATCCCAACACGTTTGAGTGTGTATGGGTCTCTCCATGTGCAGAACTGCATAGGTCTGGACTGTAAGAAATTATATGAACTTGCGAAATCTGACCTAAGGAAGTGATAGAAATATCTCAATTGCAGGTTGTCCTTGTGTTCCTCTCTCCCTAGTCCTACAAATGCTTAACTACATAAACTAGATGGGTTTCAAAGGAGTTTGAGAGATCTAAATTTTGGAGTAGCCAGTGAAATTGAGATTAGGAAAAATGAAGACCTGGTTATACATCGGTAGTTTTGTTATTCACTTATTTTGGGAGAGTCTACTCATTGCTCCACGTGTAGCCACATCCAAATTAACAGATGAAACTGATGTTGCATCATGATTACTTTCCACCTGGCAATATGTGTCTCCCATTTCCCCCCCACACCCAAAATCCCACGGTGATTGTGTTTGTACTGAAGTCCCTGGCCTCACAAAACAGATGTGACCATTGCTTGGGAGAGCTGTGCTTGGGATAGACCAAACTTGTCATTTGGATGATTCCTTGTGGATAAGGCTCAGCCATGCACTCAGACTCCATTCACTATCATCCTTCTGACCACTGCTTTTGTCCTGGACCATCTGGGTTCCTGGGTAGTTTTGTTGAGACAACCACACACTGCTCTTTGGCTGGCAAAATGGGGGAGAGATGGGGAGTGTGTGGGAAACTTTAATAATCCCTTAAACTGGCAGACTGAAGGAAGTCCCAGGAGGTATCAGGGAAAATTTTCTATCAACTCAACTGAAAATGAGTTAGCAAACTAGACAACAAAGTTCCACTTGACCTAAACTTTCAGCAACAATGAAAGCTGTGTACTCACATTATGGACTATGCCCTTACGCAGAATATTCTGTATGGAAGATACTGTATCAGTCACATTGTAAAAGACCTAGATCAACTTAAAAAAATAAAACCCAATAGAATGATTACAGCCGCTGCATAGAATGACAAGTATTATCAACAAAAATTAATCAGGCGCATCTTTTAGTGAACTCAATTAATAATGTGCAACAACAGGGTCTCTTTTCTTAAGATGAAAATTAATTAGTGGAGGGAAGGTCACTTGGAGATGCTGACATCACTCATCAGAATGCTCTGGCAGCTCTAATTATTTGTCTTCCAGGCTTGGGTGATCAGAAATTATTGCAATACCTGAGCAACATTTTGAAAAAGCTTTGTGCATGGCTCTTTTAATTAGACCTGGTATTTGATTAATGCAGTGGAAGCATTTAGATCAGCCTCTTATCATTGAGTGACTTAGAAGTTTTAGGGTATTATAGTGTGCAAGACAGGGTCACTACAGTAGATTTTTAATTCAAACTTTAAAAAAAATCAGCTTTCTCAATTTAAATGAATATGCATGTCCTTTCCATTTTTCTTTATCATTACTTTGAATGAAATTATATATTTTTCAGCATCAAATGAGGTAAACTGCACAGTGTGGGAAAATGTAATTTGTGTGTGCATAATAATACACAATTTACATTTATATATATAAGTTTTAAAGCACCTGCTAAATTTGTGCAAGCTGGATTTATATAAGACTGTAGCAAAGCAGAACATTGAGCTGTAATCTATATTGCATTGACTTTTTATTTATTTTGTTTTTATTTATATATAGAAACACACACACTCATGTATGCATAAATATATAAGAATGATTTCCTGTTAGAACTGTGTGAATAATTTAGAGCAATTTTCAATGCCTTTGAAGCCAGGCACTGGTTCTTGTTCTAATGAACCTACCTGGTGGTACAGGTTGTACTGGCAACTGAGTAGTAGGCAAACACAAAGAATATGAATATTATTAAATGCAATAAACACAATAATGAATAAATAAAAATACTACCCATTCAGAAAAAGAGAACAGGAGTAAAACGAATATCCATCAAAGTTCTCAATCAAACAACAAAAAGCCACCACAGGCACTTGGGGATGACAAATGCTCTTAGTGGATGGCAGCTTTCCACTTCCTGTGCCTCTGAAGTCTTGCTGGTTAGTCTGGAAACACAAGTGGCTTCTTCTGTCCATGGCTCCTCTCTGGCCAAAAGATCTCATTATTCTAAAGTCTGAGCCTCTAATACACTGATTGTTTCAAGTACACAAAATGAGTGAAATATATTAATTATTGTCATAACTTGCTCATTTTATTAATCAATTTTGATTAGGAATGAAGCTTAAATTTAAAGCAGATACAGAATACCATTGAAAATACAGAATAACATTTCATAAGCAAACAAGAAAGCGGACCAGTGATATATTTCCTCCATGTTCTTAAATCAAAATAAACTCTCAAATGAGCACAATTCTATGGAAGTTAATGTAATTGTTCTGGCTGAACACTAGATTTGGCCCATTATGTTGTATTCTCTCTCTGATTTCCTCCCAGCATGGTTTTATTATGACACAGCTTTAAATCATAAACTTATTCAGTCTAAGAGACTATAAAACAGAGTAATCAATTTTTATTTTTGATGTATTTGGTTATTTACAGCTTCATTGTCCAGCTAGGGAATATGCAGCTCTGATATACCACCACTGACTTCAATAGAATTATACCCTTTTATACTGAGGCTGAATTTGGCAATAACTGCTAAAAATGAACATATCCAGAAAATGTAATAAATTGCAATTTCTCATAAAACTCTGTGAAATAAATTGCTTGGAATCTCCTATTACTTAAATTTCTAAAAAAAATTATGTTTTACTGTATCAGGTATAATTTGTTAGTATCACCCAGATAGTAAGGGGTTTAGAAATTACTTTCTGGGTGGAAGGGATCATATACTGAAACAAAAGTACTCTTGCAGTATAACCTTAAGATCAGTCAAGGCCACAGAGGATGGTTTTCCTTGAAGTTTATGTTGTTGTAAGTCAGTTCTTGTTTCACTGGCCAGTTGAGCTGACTTGCAGGAATGAAGGGGTGAGCTTCTGTTGCCCAGACCTGCAGAATTGTTCCAAACATTGATTTCTCATTGTCCACCAGAGATATTGCCACGAAGGAAGTATAGCACTTCTCTGCAGCAGTGTGATCCTAAGGACTAGATTTTAGTGAGATTTTATTCAGTTTTTTGTGGTCAAAATTTAGTAGTGAAATAAACTTTTTGCTACTAAATGAAAATATATTGAAAATATCAAGGAGCTTTTCAGATACAGCTAGTGTTTTGAAATTTATTTTCTATGAGGCAATAAGCTCTTCCTGGTAATTTTATTTAGGCTTTCACTGTATCCAAATTGGGAACAGCTGTTTGGCTTTTTAGACAATGCCCTGGAAATTTTCACAAACATTTGCGGAGGCAAATTCTGGAAGATGTCATATTAAATGAGGCAAAACACAAACATTCCGGTTTTTCACATCACATGGCCAGGTACTTAAAAGATGCTAATATGTGTTAAAAGTTACCTTTGAAAGAATAGAGCAAAACAAAAAATAATGTGATGAAAGAATACAAGATAATTGCTTTTCACTTACAATTTTGGACAACTTAAGATTGATTTTTGACTTGTGAACCAGTGCTTAGCTTACCCAAATTTCATTGCTTTGCTAATGGAAAGGGTACCTTTTACTCTCCTACCAATTTTACTTTAATGTAATTCTCCCAGTAGTATGGTGTCACAACTGTTTTCAGGAAAACTGTTTCAAATTTCTGAGTGAAATGCACCAGAGCAGAGGCATGATTTAGTTGCTTACTCAGAGGAGTCTAACCTCCTGTGAGATTCTGTGTGGTACCTCCTCCACCTCCAGATGCCATTCCTAGAGTTCATCACATCTGTACCTCAGCTCTTGGCCCAGGAGAATGAAGACATTTGGGGTATCCTCCCATAACACATCTATCTGTTATTTTACTGTATCTGAGATCTGAACTTGAAAAGGATAAAAATGTTCAAGCGAATGTTGTAAATACACCAAATTCCAATACAATTTGACATTTAAGAATAAATCAGTTGTCGAAATCTCCTTGAGCTGTGTACAAAACAATGTCAGGTCCTTGCAACTCAGATTTTATGGTGGCTCTATTTAGCAGGTGTTTCCAGTCATTTTATGGTTTTGTTCATTTGTAGCTGTTGTATTAACTTCCTTTTTTTATCACTTATCACTAAAAAGACAAACTCCTAGAACTTTATGGCTGAATATTGTGGTCATTTTACTTAGGAAATTTCTGGGATAACATTAATCTAATTTACAGAAGCAAACTGGAGAACAGAATTTAATCTCAATAATGTGAAGAACTTCATAGGCACATGCCAGCAACAAATAAATGCATGGAAATGAACTGCAGTTAGTCAAACACTTGGGTTCATTTTACACTCTATTATTAGACTTAAACTTTATCCACTGTTCTTCATTAATAGACACATTTTATAGAAAGCCATACTTGCTGATCTTGTATGAAAAATATTGCTGCTTCCAGATTTCTGTATATCATAGCAGCATTTGGCACATATTTATATGAATGTACATTTTGATGCTTTCTTGAAACAAAAATCTATGAAGTTTTTAAAGGACTGGCTTTGCTTATTGTTTAAAATGAGTTACTTTGTACCAGATGCCTGGTGTAATTTATGTTAATGTTAATTAACAATATTTGAAGCAAATAATGATAAATAGATGCCCCCCCAAACATTATGCATCTAGTTGTCTAAGTAATCAAATTAGCACGAGCTTTGCCAGTGTTTAGACATAGGTCTTTATTAGAAAAAGTATACATCATTCCAGCTGTGATATTTCTTATGCTTATTATTTTGATCAAACTTGAATCACAAAATTACTTTAAAGAAATTTACTGCCTTTGGAAACTATTTATCTCTGGTTCTGGAGGCTAAGCTTTTTTTCTCATTCCTGCAAATACAAGATTAAAAGGACTCTACATTTAAAAAAATAATGCAAAGTATTTTGTTTTTTACAATCCTTTGTTAAAAAGCCCTCAGCTTTCATAATAACAGTAAAATCAGGTTTTTTCATCTATTTATAAAATACATAGAAGTCTATCCTTGAACTGCTTTAGTAACATAACCATATCACAAAGATAAGCTTTTATGTGTTTTGATTTTGACCTCCATACCAAATGCTAACTAATGGATGAAGGGAAGGCACATACTTATATTAAAGTTGTGCATTGCATTGTTTAACAATTAAATAAATATTAGACAAACTCCTACTTCTCTTTGTTTAGCTGTGTGGGGCTCAGCTGTGTTGCTTCTAACCCTAACTACATCACTTCAAATTACCAGTAAATTAACAGAGTAACACTTTCAACCTCAGAGCAGATTTGATCCAAATAGTCTTTAAATGCCATTTCTGTTCCTATTAACCTAAAGATCGGCATAGCAGATATTTTCGTAAGGCTGCCCAGCAATACAGGGCATTAATGGCTAAGTTGTGACAGCACTTTTCATGATGATTTATGATTCAGTGTTTAACTTGATTACTCCACTGCTGACTCTGAATACTATTTCAATTAGTGCACAGAAGGTCACATCACAAATATTCCTCTATAATCTATTCCTATTAACACTAATACACAGAGTAACCAAATCTTTTCACCCTTGTTGATTCAAACCATCCATAGCACTAACTGCAGACTTGTTTACCAGTTTACTGCTCTGGACACATCTGAAATGGTAATTTTCAGTGCTTTGAGTATCATTAATAGCTGTACCATGCCATCATGAATAAGCATTCCCTTGCTCCTGTGTGTGCATTCATAATTATCAAAGGTTTAGATATTTTAAATGGAAGGTATATTTTCTGAAAGAACTCACCTCTAAATTATTATTTCACAGCTAACCATGAAGGGGGAAATAATGAGGAGACATTTAGGAACCACGGCAGGAGAGGTGAGCAAGTTAAACTCAGGATAATATATAAATCCAGGGGTAGGGAGTAAAGCTGAAATTTGGGAGCCATACTTCGCCTGATGGTTATCTACCACATTCCTGCACACACCTCTGGTATTATTGGCAGGAAATGAGGAGCAACTAAAGTTTGGAAACCTAAAACAGGAAGCATGAGAAAGCTAGTCAGCTCAACTAAAAACCTAGATTCTCCTGGTCCTACTCACACCTGCCTTCTGCCATCTCTGAGTCTTGAAGAAGCACTTTTGTGCCTCAGACTTGAGTATGAGAGACATCCTAAAGCTTCCAGCTCTGGTTCTGGCTGCCTTGCTTTTGTCAGGATGGGTTGTCTTTTATCTGTTTCATATTTAAGTTTTATTGGGATCAATAAATTGAACTTCCCTCCCTCCATATTCTCCAAGGGGAGTTGCATTGGTGGACATTTTTAAGAGGTGAAGATCAGTCTCTACCAAAACTACAGCAATAACTGCTGCCCCTTCCTATGCTACTCCTGCTAGTCCTGTATGCCTCTAAAACCCTTCAAATGGAACCCCACTAGAGATGTCTAGCTTTTGCTTGTTCCTGACCATCCTGAGTGGGATGAGGGGCTTTGTAGAGGTGACACAAGCTCTCTACATGAAGTTCTGCATTAAATAAATGATTACGTTTTCACTGAGCAGAAGAGGGAACAAAATTCCCTGATGTCATGGGCAGGGCTTTAATTGGACCAAAGAGTGGGATTACTTCCCAGCCTCTGCTCCACACACCATTTACACTTTTAAGACAACCTGATTTCATGTTAATATCTAGCAGGATTAGGTACTCTCATGGAAGTAGCTTGCATTTCTAGCCTTTCAGGACTTTTAAAAATGCAAATGCAAATATTATCCATGTTTTTGGGAAGAATATATTCACAGTCTTATTTTTGGAAAAAACTTTTTCTGGGTCTGGGAACGGACTATGTTTTGAGTTGGCTGACTTAAGTGGATGTGACTGCATTAGTGTTTCAATTCAGATCAGGAATATGCTTTTAACATTAGTAACCAAATTGCTCCTGCTTTTCATGTTGTTGGTATTGCAGAGCAAATTTAAGAGTGCATGAATGGGATTCCCTTTGGGATTAAATTAACACAAAGAATATCATCTAGGAGCCACCAAAGGAGTTTCAGCTGCTAATTTATGTTCATCTTGTGGACCAGATTAAAAGTCCACAGTAAATTCCCCCCTAAAGATTTCTCTGTGTGTCAGGTCCTTAGTAGCAGCCATTTAGTTCCAAAGACATTGTGTGCAGGTCAAAGAAAGGGAGTCTTTAGACAGTAAAACTCCAAGAATAAAACTTGAAGTTAGAAGTTAACACTTTGATTTTTTAACAATGTGTACATCTAGAAGGTAAAAAGAGTGTTTTAAAATCAAATTCAATCACATTTATTATTTTGTAGGTAAGTTTACCCTCTTTCCCCCCCCCAAATATTGCATTCAGAGCTAGCTTACATAAATCTGTTGTTAATTTGCACACAGATGTCACTCTCTGCAGGACATAAAACCAAAGCAGAGATAGCCAGCAGTACTATTTGTTGTGGCATCATATTTACAGAAGCAGCCTGGCTTTCATGAGGTTTTTTTATAAAACAAAAGCAAGCTCTCCAGAGGGAAAATGGACGAAGCTCTAATTTGCTGTTCACAAATATTTAGGTACATACATATTTATTTGCTGTATTGCATGTATTCTTTTTGAGAAACATAAAATTGTTGAAAATTGAAGTGTTGGAATCATTTCTAGAACAATGCTACTGTTTCCCACTGTGTTGCAAAATGTGTCTGACTGCAATTTTGGACAATGTTTTTCAGGGGACTAAAATTGTGACTTTTTCTTTTCCAAGTTTTATCATGCTGAAATTTCCAGCAAATATTTAAAAATGAACCACGCTGACAACCTCTTTTCTCACATAGCTGATAGGAACTGAATTGAGATCTAACATGTATTAAAGTGAACTGAGCAGCTAACAAGGATATCTGCACATTGTTGGAGAAAAACTTTCAGGAATTAGAGCTTGGAAACAGATGTGTAGTGGTAACTTGCAGATGGAGGTTTGTAAGAGCCACCCACTGACTTATACCCCTGGCAAAATGCAAGTAAGCTTAGACAAATTTATTTAAGTCCATAAATCTATAGGTAATCTATACAAATAGCCTGAACTCGCAGCATTTAAGGATGAAGAAACACAAAGTTGTATTGATTACTATGTAGAATAACTTTCCTTTATCTGTACTGTAAGAATTTTGTCTCTGCTGTAATCAATGTGAAGAAGTATATGACAGCATAAACAGCACCATTTTCTTCTGGTATTTTACCTCTAATATTTGTGATTACAGCACAAATAGGAGCAGTATTAAAGGAATAGTGTGCCTTAAGAACGGAAGAAACTATCAGTAAAAGTCTGCCCTTTTGTAAGAGATTTCCCTTAACACACTGAGTATAAGTACATAGAATTATCTGCAATGTTGTTACATGAATGACTCAACTATCACATTATTGCACATTTAGTTTTAAAATACAGTTCACTAGGCTTTTTGCAGAGAAGAGGGCCTGGATTTGGAAGGCGACCACTTGTAGGTACACATGAGCGTACACATGAACTGATATGCATACATTAAAGCATCTCTGGTAATAATGTTGCTCATGAAGTGTCACTTACACAACATATTGTGTTGTAAGTCTAAATTGTATTTTGAGTTTCTGTCCAGATTGGTAAGATATGAATTCAAGGGCTAATACTGTTTTCTGCACATACTTCAAGACATAGGAATTTGATTTATTCTTCTATATTAACCTTTTCTGCCTGCAATAAATATAAAGGGATGCCAGTAGCAAAGACTCTTTTACATCTTTGGTACTTTTGATGAACTCTCTTATTGTTCAAATTCTTCTTTTTTTGCGGTATGAGATGTCCAAGTGATTTGAAGAAGAGTGAAGCTCTACCAAAAAATCATGCATGATTATTACAATAAAATGACAGAACTTAATTTCCTAAAATAATCACTACAGTAGGTGTTACATGAGAATGGAAAAATAAAGAAACCAATATTCCTCTGTTTCTAGCTCAGTGTAAATTCTAAAACATCTTCAGGCAATTCAGTATTCCATGTGATGTGTACCCAAAAGCAGTGCTTTGAAATACATTTATAGGAAAGAAACTGATGTTTCTTGGAATAAAACAAACATCATTATTTCTAATGCTTATATGAATGTGGAACCACTTCTGGTACGTGTAACAAAAAGTGCTGGTCTTTTTAACCTGTACTTAACATCCAAAGTTAACCTTCTAGAAGGTCACCACAGTTCTTTAGCAAATGCACCAACATTTTTAAATTTCAGAAGTGGTCTGAATCACAGCAGAAGAGAGAGAATGAGAAATATAGAAGAGTGGGCTCGAGAGAAGCTGTGCAGAGGTAGACAAAGGAAGAAGAGATTGATAGCAATAAAGAGAGAAAGAACTGGCATGGGCAAAGCAGGAGACAAACTGTGCCTGGACATTACAGAGTATGGGGAAGTCTAGGTCACAAGGAAATAGACTTTGTTTTCGCTTTCATGACTTTTATAGTGTGTTTTCTGACTTTGTTCATTAGTTATTCCTCCTTTTTCTCCTTCCTTTTTTTTTTTCTTGTTTCATTTTTTCTTTAATTGGTAAATTTCATACTTAGACAATAACAAATTTGTGATAAAATTCTTTAGTGTACAATCTATGCACAAAGAAATACATTCTAGAGTTTTCTCAGATATAGTAACTTCCAAAATTAACAATCTAAAGTTCCAGAGATTTGCAAGTGACATCAACAGCTGCTTAGAAATTTGCCTTCCTCTAATGTTTGATGCTACAAAAGTCCATTGGCTGGCAGGTAGCATCAGGAGAAGAACTTAGGGAATTGCTAATGTTCAAAGTATTTTAATGGCCCTCACTAAGGTGCTGAATTAAGGTTATGCAGGTACTTTGCCATTCCTTAAATCTGACATGAGTCTTCAGAAATTAATTTTTTCTGTGACCCAATTTTTGCAGGTAATTATCCTTTCTGTTGTTTTCTCTAGTGCAGGGAATACCTCAGCTAAGATTTTCATCCTGAGATTTGGCATATCTCTTTCCAGCCATCACTACAAACAGGAAACAGTGGGAACCATGAATACTGGTTTGTGAAATAGTTGAATTTCTAAAGTATTGCATATTTACTGGATTTAACTTTTAAACAAAGACCCAAAATATTTTTACTTATCTGGCTTCTGCTGCTCATAACTAAAAATAAATAAACGCATAAAGCAGCGAACAATGAAAAACTTCCTTCTGCAACATGAAAATCACCTCTGCCAACAATTTGATTGTGTCCTAGGGACATGCAGAGAAGGAATTAAAAGAAAAGATCCTCTATCAGCTCCTTTTTGTTTGTGTATTGTTTGTCACTGGATCCGTTTATTAGCCTGGAGATAATGTGACAGTTGACTCGAGCCGTAACACAGCACTCATTAGTAAGCTTGACAGGGAGGTGCCAGCAGCTACTTGAGATTGTATTTTATCAATCTTCATGGCTCATTTGGGAGGCTCTCTATACTGTGATCTACTCCCAGCTCTCACTGGGACAGGGGCAAGCAACTGTGAGTGCTGCGAAGAATTGGGACTTGGAGAAGTTCTCTGTGATGAGATAATCTCTCAGTGAAAAAGTGTAGTGCTGACCTAACAATTCTGCAACGTCTACCTGACAAATTCAATATCAAATGTAGGACACTTGTATAGGGCTTTTAATGTAAATTTTCTAACATCTCTGTACCCCTTAGGATAGTTATTTGCAGAATTCTCTCTAAAAGGAAAATTGAAAAGATGGGTAAAAACATTAATGCCATTCTTGAAACTGTCGTCAATCAAAAGGAGCAGTGACAATACTTTTCAGATTTCAATGTTTGCTCTCACTTCCTTGTCTTTTCCCATGATATTTTTGGTAGATAATGATAATTTTGAAGTAATTTAATACTTTTTCTAAAATTTTAAGATCATATTGATTTGCAGCACTGTGATTCATCACAATGATGGCAATCCCCCCATGAAAAGATTTTGTATCATTCTTTCCACAGATATTAAACTGCAGTAAATAACATGAGATAATATAAAAATAAAGAATCAGTGTTTCTCCCTTCCTCTCTGCATGTTGAGCTCTTCAGAGGCATTAGGTACATGTTTTCAGTGTCCCTGGAAAAGATAGTGACATATTCATAAAATACACACAAGCTAAGATTCTAATTTATTTACACTGTTCAAGAATGAGTACTTTGGGTAAAAAATTAACTATTGCAAGATTCATGATAAAAACATGACTCTTGGCAAAACTGGTGCCTGTTGTGTGTATTGCTGAAATATCACGTGCTGCTGATCGTTTCCTACTGCTGTGTGTTAGTAATGTCCCCCAGATTACCAGCTGAGGAAACAGAATGTCAGCTTTTGTCATGCAAGAAGAAATGTTTTAATGTGTTTAGGAGGTTAGTGCAGTATGAATTACTGAGATACCATATGTCCTCTAAAACACATGGCAAATTTATCTTGCTAGCAGAACTGCAAGTAAAAAGCACTTGGTTGTGTGGTCTGATACCAGGCATATAAAGAAACCCCAAACAATCCCCCCACCATGCTTACGTGCCATCTTTAGTAATAAATTTTATAGAAGCAGTTAAGTATTGCATTATGACAATAATGTATAGAACAGTTTATAGAATGTTTATAGAACTGTCTGACTTCATTTATTCCAATCTTTTTTGTGTATTATATAATGCTGAAATTTCCTTTTTCATATTTTTAATGCCTTATCCATATATAGTTTGCTTATATCTATGAAAGTAATACTTTCTTTTAAAGGATCATTAGATCCCTGTACCAAAGACAATGGCTAACCAAACATTCCTGTAATAAAAAATGAAAAATGCCTGTGCCCAGTCAGACTCACTGAATAAAGACAAGAGATACCAAAGGTGACAGAACTCAGGGACTTGAGTAAGAGAGGGAGAAGTGAGGAAGAAAGATGTGAGGCTGGATGCTCCTTTGGGGAGCATGGATATATGTAAAAGGAGAAGATACTAAAAGGGAAAGAGAAGCCACTCCTTCACCAATGAACACTGAACTCTGACCATAATTTGAAGATAAATGCCGGATTCACAATTGTGTCTAAAATTATACTCTTTGAAATGATTATACCCTTTTTTATTGATCATTCACTTGTTGATACTAGTTACATATTTGGGTTCTGTATAATCTGGAAGGAATTTCAGTTTATAAACCTAGAAGTCAACATGTGAATTAATTTGTTTAACAATATCATTACTGAAGTAATGTTATGCCTGTAGCAGAAAACAATCAAAACAAGAAAATTCACTGCTAAGTCTTCACCATGCCATATGTCCTCTAATATCTAATTACAACAGAGGCACAATAAGCAAGTCATTAAACTTGCACCCTATTGTGCATAGGTATTAGAGGACATGTGGTGCATTTAAAATAAAAGAATGCCATTCCACAGAATTCTTTTTTTTTTTTTGTGCAACAGTTTTAAACATAGGAAACTTTGGTCTCTCTTTTGGTCTTCTGGGAAAATTGCCAAGATTTTAGTTTTTGACAAAAATTATTTAAAAAACACCCTTAGACCTCTGGAATTTGCAACAGCTATTTATATTAAATATACATCAGCTTTGTTACAGAGGTCTTGAAAGTTTTCTATATTCAAACATTTCTGAGGAGTTTTTTCACCATTTAAAGAAACTGAGTTGACACAGAATAGGAAGAAAGGTTCCTTTATGAAAGCTGATTAAAGGAAATTAAACAATGAACAGACCTTACTAGCCCCTGTTTTAGAATAGAGATAAATTCATGCTGAAGTGCTACACAGATAGTTGGTCTTATCGGTTTTATTGAAGTCTTCATTAACAGCCCAGAGAAGGAACTAGATCAAGAAATCTCTTAGTTTGTAGATGACTTCAGTAAAATATTGCACCAATGACAAGGAACTCCAGAATTACCTTAAAAATCTGAGTCAGCAGGCAAAAACATGGCAGATGAAGTTTAATGTAGGTAAGTTTAAAGCATCTAGGAAAAGTAAAGTTTGAACACAAACTTAGAAGTCACAACTATGGAAAGGGTCAGTCCTTAAATCATCGGTTTGGTGGCCAGGGGAGGTCCAAAGAAGCCTTCAAAATGCTGGTCATCTCAAAGAAGGGAAGGAAAAGAAAAACAGAAGCTCTCATTTAGCTCAACATCTTGAGTATTGTGGGTAGTTTCGGCCTCTCCATGGATGGACATAAAGAATTTTAGGAGTATAGGGAATTAGGAGGCAGAGTAGCAGATTTATGAGGAGACATTCAATTTTTAGACGAGAAAGTTAAAGGTGATGCAGCTGAAATTCACAAAATCATGAAGGTGGATAAAGTGCAAGTAGGTTAATTACATTTATAAATAGTTGAACATTCCCTTTTCTGATACACAATTAGAATATATCAGAAGTATTATAAGACAACATTTCAAATTGTGATTTCAAGCTTTGCAGATCCCATGAAAGAGAATAGCAGCATAGAGCCCAGGCTTGGGTTTACCATTATTACAGCTATCATAATTATTATTTTGCAGCACGTTTTCGTATTTTTAAAATTTACTGTTATTTTGCAGTTTCAAAATTCTCACTCTACTTCCACAAGATAGATTTTGGTTCCTTGTTTATTTGACTGAGGAGTGAGTGTTAAAACATAGAAGCCAATGCAGTCCTCTAAGGTCCAAAGTATGATAGTGTGAAATAACGTAGGTAACACTATAGTTAACAGTGCACAAGATTCATCTGCAGCTCTCAAAAATATATTGAAATGTGCAAAAGTCAGAGTTCAGCAGAAACTCTAGATACAGTCTGATATCATATCTCTATCTATCTATCTATCTATCTATCTATCTATCTATCTATCTATCTATCTATCTATCTATCTATCTATCTATCTCATACATTAGGACCATCATTGTTTTCTGTTATATTTCTACACTTGCTACTTTCACTTTTCCCTGTTTTTTAACAGCTTTTTAGGCATAAATCCACTTACCTTCCTGTTATTTTAAGAATTCTTTGGACATATATCACTCTTCTCTGCTGTTGCAACTCTTCCAATAGTTTCTGCACAAAGTACAAGAAAGGATGTATTCTATCCCTGGCAGAATATCCTTAGCACAGTGTGCTGGTTTCAGCTGGGGTAGAGGTAATTTTCTTCCCAGTGGCTGGTATGAGGCTGTATTTTAGATTTGTGCTGAACACAAGGCTGATAACACAGAGATGTTTTTGTTATGCTGAGCAGGGCTTGCACAGAGCCAAGACCTTTTCTACTTTTCCTGCTGCCACACCGGTGAGGAAGTTGGGAGTGCTTGGGAGGCTGGGAGGGGTCACAGCCAGGACAGGTGACCCAAACTGACCAGAGCGATATTCCAGACCATATGGCATCATGCTCAGTATATAAAGGTGAGGGAAAGAAGGAGGAATTGGGGGATGCTCAGAGTATTAGTGTTTGTCTTCTCAAGTCACTGTTAGGTGCGATGGGGCCCTGCTCTCCCAGAGATGGCTGAACCCCTGCCAGCCAATAGAAAGTGATGAATTAATTCCTTGTTTTCTTCTGCTTGTATGACTTTTTCTTTCCCTAATAGACTGTCTTTATCTCAATCCATGAGTTTTCTCACTTTTTTCCTTTATCCCACTGATGGGGGAGTGAGTGGTTGTGTAAGGCTTGGTTGCTGGCTGTGGTTAAACTGTGATACAGACTATTAGTATAAAAGAGGAGGAAAATGGAAAACAATTATGTTCAAATCTCTTCAAAACACAATGCAATAAAACAAAAACTGTGGTATTAAAATGGACTCACTGCTTTATTACTTTAGCATCTCCTTTCAGGCTGTATTTTCAAAATGTTTTCTTTCCTTGATACAGCCCCAATACAGACATTTGAGATGTACAGAACAGTAGTTTGAACTTTGTGAAATGTCAGTAATTGCTGTGCATGCACATAAAGACGTTATTTTAAACAAAAAAGCCTACTTAGGTTCCCCACCCCTCCCTACAAAATAGGTGAAGAGATTAGCTCACATTAAGGTCCAGTGGCTTGCAAAATTAAAACTGTTGGAGCAGAAAAAATCCCTGATCAGTTATTTTAAAATCTGAATGATAAGATCAACAATGGGCTACCAATAAATTTCAGACTTTTGAAATAAATCATCTTGTATCTAAGATTTCTTAATGTTAAAAAGAATATTTTAGAGCTCAGTATCAAAGTAAATAACTAGCAAGAATATAAAAACCAATTTCTTTAATTGTATTATCTTGTCCATTAAGTTAAGGCTCTGTGAGGTTTCCATAAAAACTGGACTATATCCAAAAGTTTTTCACCATTACCATTTCAATATAATAGCCTAAATGCAAGCACGTGTACAAGTGTGCCAAAACCACACAATATATGTCTATATTGCCACTTTTCATTAATATCGTGGAGGATTGCACAGAGGAAGAAGGGAGCAGAAGTATCTGAACTAAAAGCATTGTAAAACCCAAATATCTGTAAATGGAAGAATATGAGGCCTTTAAGTACAGGAACTTCATTTAGTGCCTAAGAATTAATAAGGTTAATATGTCTTTTGCAGTCCACATGTCCTTCTCTTTAAATATCTTGCTTTAGCTGAATGCCTCCATGGATTGCTAGGCTGATGGTGATATCCTTTAGCAGGATCCTGCTTTTCATTGTCATTTTCATTCAGGCTTTCTTCTGATATTAGTCATGCCATTGCCAAACAAATTTTTGCTTGTTATTTGTTTTGCATGGTACCAAAACATAAGTGAGATTGTGTTAAAAGAGGTAGCACTGTATGTAAGGGAGTTGGTGCTGTTGTGCGTAGAAAAGAGAAACGTGCTGAAAAAATGAAAGTGACCTAAAAGATGGAAATTTTTCCCATGGGAAAGTTTTCTTTGGTTTTATTATATAGATTTTTATTACACAGGAATTAAATGCCCAATTAAAAATAAATAAATAAACCATATCATGCCAAGCATATTATGATCTAGAATAAAGTACTGATGTTGGCTACCCTGATATACAGACAGTCTCAGATAACTATGCTGCAAAACATTACACAGTGCTTTAAAAGTGCAGCTGCATACAAGCAAAATTTTAAGCAGAAGAATTACATGTTATTACAATAAATGACTGAATAAAAACTTAGACAAACACAAGTTTATCTAGTCATATTGTGGGTAAGATGCCAAAAACAAGTTAGCTGTATGTGTTTATTTTTTTCTGAATACTCGAAAATACAGTTGGCAAAACAAAGCTGTCTGAAATCAAAGAATGCACAGATTTTCAAATATTCAAATGCATTCTTTCCTCAGCTCATCTATGACAAACCTTGATTTGTGTGTGTGTGTAGGGAGTGTCTTTTTTTTTTTTTTCAGGGTTAGCTGGGGTGCTTTTTATGCAAATCACAACTACAAGAATTATACTTCCACATTTAGAAATCACATTTTTGAAACTTTTTATGTTCAGTTTACCCTTAAAATAGAGACTATACACGACTGATCTATACTTCATATGAGAAATAATTCAAACTTGAGATAGATTCTAGCCAACATTTTCAAAAATGGTGATATATGAGATGGATAATTCAACTTGTCTTTAAAATTTCTGTTTTACATGAAATATTTTGAAATATACATTAACCTTTGAGATGTTTTGGGCTGTTGGCCAGAATCCCAAGTCTCCTTTAACAATGGTGGTAAGGATTTTTTCTCTAAACACCTCTACCTTCTCATAGACCAATGCTACAAAAATAATTTAATACTTTTCTCAATAGTGTCATCTGCTTTGAAGTTTTATTTGGTGTGTGTTTAGGTGTCTAATCTCTGTGTTGGATGAACTGTGTGCTCTGTGTGTGAGTGGAGCACAGCTGTTCAGGAAACCAGCGAAAAGCTGTCGCGCTAATCGGTCGGTTAGTTAACCTTCGCTGAGGAATGGCTCAAGGTGGTTTGGATCAAGAATACTGCTTGCTTTGGTCACACTGCCTGTGTGGTCCAGAGGCTTGGGTAGTCTGAATCACGTGAGAAAGTTCTTGTGATAAAATAACTCATGCTGCTCCTATCATTAGCTCCTGTTTTCCAAAGGGTACACTATTACTTATTTTCTGACTATATAAAGTTAATTGGTAAGACATCAGAAAAAGAGGAAACAGGTTTTCATTGAGTTGTGGAGATTTTTTGTCACCCATGAGTGCAGCTCTTTCATTTTCTAAATTACTAAAATAATTTAATTTTCTACTGCACCACTTTCAATTCTCTTTCAAGCCTCCTATGAGTTCCTTTTCTCTTCCTGTAGTGCCCACAGTCATCTCCCATACACTTGAACTCCTGACTGGGCAAGTGGCCACAGAGGGCTCACTGATTCCAGGCTGCACAGGTGCCAGCAGGCCATCAGCACAAGCGAGTCAGGGCAGCAGGGTCGTGGCTACCTATGGAGATCATTCGTAGCCTCTCTGCTAATTCTCAAAAGAGAATTGGGCTCTTCTGTTACTTTATCAAGCTTGGCTAAAATTGATCAGAATTTTGTCAATGTCCAGGAGCTGATCAGGACTGATGGATGAGTAGTCCTTTATTCATTCACAACCTCCTTTTTTTCATTAGGAAACCAGCACAAGCAGCTCATAATTGCAAAGTGTGTTAGGCAGAGGTGAATTTTGGGGTACTTTTGCCAACCCTCATAATTTGCTCTGTCTCACTTGGAAAATCATATTTTTTCTCTTTGAAATTTTTTTTGTTCTGGCTCATGCTATGAAAAAAGCATCACTCTGAGATTCCAAAGTCTTTTTGTGGTTTTGCTGCATGCACTTTATAGAAAAACTGTAGGCTGATTCATTTGAATGCTCTGAGTGTGGTGAGTTCATACATCATGTTAAAAATCTTATAAGGTTTTGAGACCATGTCAAGAGCAAATTAAAATGTTCCATCTAATTTAAGCAGAAGGCAGCCTTTGGGAAAATGCTAAGCCAGCTTTCTGGGTTTTTTGGTTCTTTTTAATTTTGATTAAAAAGGAAAAAGATCTGCATTTATACTATCTTGATCTAGGTTTGTTCAGTTATTTGCCTCAACCCCTCCTCTCAATATCCTTTAGTTAGTTTTGACCAAATTTCACAGCAGACTGTAGAGGTTTCATGGATCACAGATCAGTGGAAATGTGTGATGTAGATTACAAAGTTGGAGAGAGGGACCTCATTAGAGATCCAGCTGAAGAAAATACTGCAACCACTGTTCAACCATTGTTAGACATCAGAGAGTCCACACAAAGCAGATGTGCTTTCTGTGAGCAGGAAATGCTCACTGGAAATGTAGCACCTGTAGAGGAGAGGGTGTCACATAAATCCATAGGAAACTCATCTTGTTTAGCTCTAGTACTCACTAATCTGTGAATGAGAATGCTGTAGAATTTGTCATCTGTGAGAGGGTGCACATGCATATACTTTCAGCTAGATGAAAGCAAACCTAGTTATTTCCTAAACACTGTTACAAATATGGATTCAATTGTAAAATTTTTTAAATGTATATTTCATTTGCTAGAGATCTTATGTTACATTTCATCTGCTATTCTTTCTAACTCCCCAGCAACAACACAGCTCAATGCAGCAGATTTACAGTCGCTCAAGTCAGATTACTGAATGTTCCTGGTTCCATAAAATGCGCCTACAACAGCACAAGGTAAAAAGAAACCTGAGAGGAGCTTCTATCTCTGGTGTATTACTCTCCATTTTAAAAATGCACAGGTACATAATATCACCTATTTCTTAGCCACTGATGTTATTTCACAGAAAATTTCTATGTTTTATTTCTAGTAATGGGCATCTGAGTTGAGTAGTCATTAAGAAAAGTGGCTGCACCATTTTATGATGTTTTGTAACACAAGTTTTTATAAGAATTTGTTAGAATCATTTTGCTCCTTTTCTTACCTGCCACTTATATGAATTTGATTTGCTGCACTTTGATTTTCCTTTGGAAGAAAAACTCCAGTGTCATCTTACTCATCATTTTGTTATTCTTGGCATCTCTAAAATACTTAGAGTCTGACCTGCCATGTGTTGTTGAACTAGCAAATCAGTTAATGTAAGAATTTTAGTATATCCCCATTGTTTTACATCACCTCAAAAATACTGCAGGGCTTCAATAACTTAATTAATTAAATCTCAAGTTCCTTAAATGCATAGGATCTGGACTGGAAGACCTGCAAAAACATCATTCTTTTCAAGAACTGTGGTTCTTTTCCACTCAAATTCTTCTGTTTTAAGGCTCTGTACCAACCAGATTAGTTAGTACTGCCAAGAGGGTAGGTGAAATGGAATTCAAGACCATGACCCAATTATCATCTGTGAATGTTTTAGATTGCTTTTATTTGATGAAAACCAACTTGAGAAGCAAACTTTACTGAAAACAATGTACAAAATTACTAATTTGCAGATGGAAAATTTTCTATAAGAGCTGCTAGCTGTTCTAACAGTACATTAGCTCCATCATACCCTGCACAGTGTCTACAGTGCAAAACTCCTCAAAATGGGGAATTTGGTTTTGGGTTGGTTACATGTAGCTGGTTAGCCCTTCAGTGAATTTCAGAGATTCAGCATCAAAAGTCTTTGGTTTGAGAAACAGGATTTATAATAAAAAAAAGGTAATGGGATGACCCAATGCTGTTGAGCTGGTCAGTGAGGAATGTTCCCCTCTGGGCTGGTGGATCCTCTTGGGCAGCAGAAGAACAAGCACTTCTCCAAGTGCTCAGCCACATCAGTAATACCACAGTCTGATTCAGCATACTCTAATAACCACATCTGAGCCCTCTAGAGGTTTTTGTTTTAGAATAGATTTCTACAAAAATACCAGTCTGAAAGTATATATTTTTCAGTGGTGCGAGGACTGTAAAAAATTATTTTTGTAATGAGGTAGCGTTTTCTTTCCCCATGTGAAACACTGATGGAAATCACGATAAATAAATGCAATGTCAGGTTAAAAAAAATGTTGTAGTTTCATGTTGTTGGTTTGCAAATTGAATTTTTACATAAAATTTACACTAAATGGAACCTCATTATACAGTGATGAGGTCCAGTATGATCCAAATCGTTAAAATCACTGTACTGCTTAATGATTCACTAAGTGGTACTGCAGTGCCATAAATTTAGTACTAGTTTCATGATTCAAAACACCAGACTGAGACACCAGCAAATCGTATGTGGATCATTAAATTTACAATGAATGTCAGAGATGAAATAAGGGGGAAAAAACACTTTGAGAGATAGGGATAATATGTGCTCTAAGGTGACATCCATCAAGATAAATGATCTTATACCACTTCTGCTTGGATAATAATGGGGGGTTGTTTTTTTGTTATTCTTCATTTCATAATTTCTAAAGGAGTTGAAAGTCTAAGCCTTTTAAGAATTAAAGTATCTGTCATTTTCTGAGTACCTTGTGATCTATTTTATTTGTATTTATACAATATACAAATGCTGCTACATCCTCCTCTGACCCCATTGGGCCAGATTCTCCCCTTGGTGTGATCAAAATAGTTTGGCTTTGTACATTCTACAACAGTGGATTAAAATAGTGCAGCTAGTACACTAAAAGTGCTATCAGAACCCTTGAAAATAATGTTTTGAAGTTTTGTACGCATATAATGAGGGATCAAATAAAGAAGTACCTTTCTGATAACAACAATGACAATAAAAATAAAACCCATNCATATTCAAGGTACAAGGATGGGATACTTCACTCTATCAGTTTTAGAAGACTGAATAGTTTGCTTTTCCTTTGATTGACTATTTAATTGTTTTAATTCTCCACAAATAGCTGTTCCCCATCATGAATCAGACATCATCAAAACAGCAGACAACATGTGGGCTGCATTTTTCAGAACCAACACATTCTAAGTGAGGAGTAATGCATGAATTTGAAAATTAAAAATATTC
>VZRX01002429.1:53573-76832 GCA_013398075.1 Notiomystis cincta
ATTTTTACCTAGAAATATATAAACTGAATAGAATGATATATTGTTTAAGGTATTTTACTGTCTCTGAGATCTAATGACACTATATGGAAAAGTAAGAATTCTGAAATTGTTTATCTAGGCAGCAGGCAGGTTTTCCAAACTTTTGCCTCCTGTCTTATTCAAAATTTCTTTTCATTTCAATACTGAGATGCCAAATGCAGCAAAAGTTAGGATGCAAATATTGTGAAATATAACACTTTGCCAAAAAAAAAAAAAATTAGAATATAAAAATATAAACCTTTATTGTCATTCCAGAAACTTTATATACTGGTTGCTTTTTAATGTTGACTTAACTAGCATAAAGCATGGGACTTTTCACCACATTTTATTTCTTTTTGAAATGAAATAAAATTAAACGACTTGCCATGCAGTCAGAAATGCAAACTATAAATATTCTTTTACAAAAATTTGACTATGCAGTGTGTATGACTTTGAACCCACCTACATTTTGAATTGCTATCATGTGCAATTGTTAATAAGAACAGTTTAGGAGAACACAGGAAACATCCACAGCATCAACGTCTGACTCTTTTTGTGTCCCTCACTAATGTGACTCCTGGTCAGTGCTTCTGTCCACCATTTCTGATGTTCTGGTTTCATGAGCAAAGAGTTTCTCTGATGCCTGCCCTGACCATTTCTTTTTTCATTGAGAATGTATGATTTCTGATATTCTTGCTGACATTTCAGTTCCTTCCTTAGCTCCACTCTGTGGAATTTTCATCAGTCCATAGGACTGATACCAAACACAATTCACACTCTGCATGATGGAAACAGTGATTCATGCTATTACAATAATGCAAGTTTAGGCTGATTGCAGTAATTCCTTTTGGATCAAGTAACAAAGTGGAGAAGAAGCAAAGGCTTTCTTTTGCACATCCAAGAGCTTAAGCCGTAGAAAAGTCTTCAAGGTTCATGCAGGTTTTGAATTGGTTTGAAATTATATTTTACACACTCATTTTAAATCACTGCCAGTCATAGGATTTTTTTCTAAAAAGATTGTTTAAAAATATAGTGTCTGTTGTAAGGGGGTTGCAGACTGTTTGCACTGTGAAATTGTACTTTAAAACAATTTATGCCAGCCAACCTGGATTTATTTTTTTCTTCACACTAGTCTTGTAAAAGTGGAAAGTGAGATGAAAGGAAAATGAATTCATTTACTTTCAGACACAGGAAATGCTACTAAATTTGGATATGTGAAAATCTTGAACTTTCACTGGGGAAAAAAATAAATGATTTGAGGCCCTAGTGATCACACAGAGGATCCAGACAATTTGACAGGTATGAATTTATCTCACTTGTGAATGAATAACCTTTGGTAACTCACTTGAGACTTAAATATTCTGAACACATTTTCTCTAGAACACTTCAAAAGACACAGTTCATTTCTGTCTCTACCAAACAGCCCCTATGGTTACCTTTAGTTTACTGAATTTTTTGCTTTGCAAGTTTGGAAAATTAACATAATAAAAGCCTACTAGTGAGTTTTACTCATGAAGGAATGAAACTAGGTTAACTCTTTGATTATTCTAAAGTCTACAAAATCTGTTTTTTTATCTGCTGAGGGAGGCTTCATTGATCTCCTCTAAATCTTGCTTCAGCTGTAAATGAAAATTCACCTCACTTTAAAATATAGGCATATATTTTCAAAGCAGTGCTTGAATATATTCAGTAGGTGACTTCAGTGTAGGCTGTTTTGTGCAAGATGGACCCAGGTGCACGTCCAAGAAATGCTGCATGCCCTCAAAGGAAGCAGAGAGTGAAGATATAAATGAAAGTGGAGGAGAGTGATTGCATCCCATGATGAGGGTGTGGTGTGTCATGGGTTAGAAGTGATCTCAGTTTTCTGAGTGTGCTTTGTAGGTGGGTGAAACCCACTAAACTAGTAGTTTAAGGTTACTTTTCTAACGGATTTGTCCCTTCACCAGTCACTAACTATGAACAGGCAACTGTGATACATACAAGAGGATCCAGTTACTCATCTTAAAAATGCTTTCTTAAATTTAATGATAAAATATATATAAAAGAACTTGGAAATTAAAGCTTGAAGAGAAAAACCAAAGAGGGCAGTAAATATGAAAGTCACTGTTGCTTTAAACGTTGATTTATGTTTGTCAATGTTATGTTTGTTAAATATATGTATGTATGTTAATGATTTATGTTTGTTAAATGTTTCTGTGCTTATGCTAAACCTCTGTTGCAATGCAAATTTCTAAATAGTCTTGTGTAATATGTGGAAATTATTGTGATTTCAAAATTTTCAGAAGGTTGAGTTTTTCAAAATGTTTTATTGTTTCATAATTTTCTGATGAGTGGGCATATAGAACTGAGAAACCACAAGATTACAGAATGGCCAAGTTTGGAAGGTACCTGTGAGACCACCAGCTTTGGATTCTAAAATCTAAATTTAGGATTCCAAATGCAAGCACCAACATGTGAGTTAGGTACCTAAGCTTTCATCTAGTCAATAAAATTAATAGATGAGGGTTCTTAAAATCACCCCAAAGTAGCTAATGATGCACAGCTTTCTTGCTTGCTTTGACTAACGTTCAGCTGACCTTAATGGAACCTGTACTGATTCTGGCTGAGGGGGAGCTCATTTCCCCAAGGCAGCCCCCACTCACAGTGCTGGGCTTTGAGCTGGAGGCTGGGAAGGGGCTGATAACACCCCAGTGCTTTGGCTGCTCCTGGGCAGTGCTGGCACTGCACCAGCTGCACCCTTCTCTCCAACGTTTCACCCTCAGCAGCAGCAGGGAGGTGGGCAAAGTCCTGTGAGGGGACAGCAGGACAGGAGGCCCAAACTGACCCAAGGGGTGTTCCATACTTCACAGTGTCAGCTCAGAGATAAAAGCTAAGAAAAGGAGCAAGAAGGGGAGGGAATTGGTTATTTATAATATTCACCTTGCAGAGAACCCCTACATGTGCTGAAGGCCTGAAGTGGCCAGGTATCACTTGGTGATGGAAGGCAGAGAATAACACATTTGGGTTTTTCTTTCCTTTTTTTGCACACGTGCAGCCTTTCATTTTTGCTTTAGCAAACTGTCTTATCTCAGCCTACAAGATGTTTTCCCTCTTATTTTCTCTCTCCAGCTGACAAGGGGGAGGATAGAGCAGCTTGGTGGTCCCTCGTGCCCAGCCAAGGTCAAGAGACCACAGGAGCTTAGACTCTTAACTTACCTTTAGGCACTGACATTTTGACAATTAAGTTGGGGTTTGCACCCTGCACCACTGAATGGTCTTGGGAATGTTGATCCACTTTGTTTGTTGTCTGATTCATGCTTTGGAAATTCACCAGCCTTGTAGGCTCCTTATCATATGGTATCACAAACCTGGAGAATATATACATGTTTATCCCCCTCTCTCTTCAAAAGTCCTCCTTTGTCTGCATCTGAGGAGATCTATTCTGTAGGCCTGGAGGAAGTACACTGATGGCAGTTCTTTTTCATATACATTTATGAGACTAAGTGTAACAATTTGTTCATTGCAGTGGTGTCCTGATAGGGCGGCAATGGCCCAAGCAGAGAGGTTTTACTTCTGTGAGTGATATGCATCAGTGCTGATGTTCCTGTTGTCACCTGAGTAATACATCTGCTACAGGTCTGACCTTCTGAAACCACATTAAGGAGACAAGTATGAGCTAGGTGACTGATAATAGCTGATGCACGTGCTTCCTAGATCTGATGCTCTCTCTGCTTCATCTTTTCTTCTGTAAAGCACTAAAGCTAAAAAGAAAACATGTCACTCATCTAAAAAGGATTATAAGCTTTCCTTGAAAACAATAGTGTAATTTAAACAGGCTAGATCAATAAAAGAAATATATATGTCTTCAAGCAGCATTGTGACACACTTTTTTGTTTCTGGAGTGCATTGTAAAGTAGTCAGCATACAATATCTTAACTAGTACAAAAAATGACATATCAATCACTTTTATTGTGCTCTGTCTTCATATGACATTTCAGCTCTTTGTTTAGATAATAATAATAGTACACAACGCTGTAGAGCTTTGTTTCTTTAGTCTACCCATGTCTAAAGCATTGTTATGTTTAATAGGAGAATTTCTACTTACAATATAATTACATTGTATGTATAATTACATTGTATGTATCTAATCAGACTAACACTGTATTAGGTATTGATTGACAAAATGGGCTGAAACACAGCATGAAGAGACTTCATGGTAAATATAAATTTTTGGTTTATAGCTGTAAAGAGATTTTAAAACCTACCTTAGTTAAAAATGGTAGTTGTGAATTATGGCAGCTACAGTCTCACAGTATAACTGATTTACCAGCTGGACTGCATCCACAGCGTGAAACCACTGTATCGAGATATGGAATTACTAAGCTTTCACAGGATAAGCTATTTATTTATATATTAA
Source organism: Notiomystis cincta (assembly GCA_013398075.1). Classification (NCBI taxonomy): domain Eukaryota; kingdom Metazoa; phylum Chordata; class Aves; order Passeriformes; family Notiomystidae; genus Notiomystis; species Notiomystis cincta. The sequence continues at coordinate 57,988 of VZRX01002429.1, forward strand.
TGGGTTTGCCATATAAGCACTTGGGCTCTAAATGCAACACACAATTTTAGAGCTATATCTTACAGATATATGCATAAAGGTATTGAAAAGAGGGATTATTGTGAATCCTTCTAATGTCAAAGGAATGCCTGTTACTTCTTGTTAAACTCATACAGCTCCATGAGCAATCTGTTTAAAAAAGCCTGGAAGAATAGATGGTTGAAGATAAAAAGATTCTATCTAATCAAAAAAGAAAGGAATTCTTGGAGAAAAGTAGATCTTTTAACTAAAGCAATTGCAAATTTTGCCTAAAAGAGAAGGTTGCTTCTTGTGGTGCTAAAGTCTGGCCTGTGGCCTAATGTTGAATAGGCCAAGGAACTAAAGTCTGTGTTACTAACATTCTATTAATTAGAATTGCTAATTGATAAAAAAGTTACAGTTTCGAAAAATAAAAATATATATGAACTCTCGTGAGAAAATGTTGCCACTCTTAATGGCACAGCAGTGTAAGTGCAAACACTTGTGATTAGATTCGTGATTAGACACAGTGATATCAGAGAGTGAGGGACAAGGGATCTCTCAGAAATATGTCTATTTGCAATTTTATGCTTCCAAGTGACTGCTGCAAGTATTTGCTCTGGTCATTTCACAGCAAGTGCGGCCAAGGTTCACATATTCTTTCAGGTAGGTTACTTAATAAGGAGGCTCACCAAATTCTGTTTGTTTGGGTAGGTCTGAGCAGCGTCACACACCGTGATTAAACCTGGAAGTGAGAAAGACCTGGGTTCCTACAGGAAGGCTTTAGTCCTGAAGAACAAAGATGTAAATTTGTTGAGTAGGAAAAGATCTCTTTTGGGTGAAAGTAATGCTGAATAATCATTGAAGTAACCAATAATCTACCTGGAAACTAGCCAAGAATTGTGTGTTGGAAACTTTAGTCTCTATAAGTAGTGGTGACAGGTGACTAATTCTTCATACTTCTGCTTTTTTTTAAAGTTTTTAAAATAATATTAAATTATTGCTATTATTTTTTGTCACCTGTATTCCATGAGGCTATCAATGCACATATTGCTCTGCTTATTGCTTAACTGAACTTTAAATAAAAAAATAAAAAATAAAGAAAAAAGAACAAAAAAAAGGGAAAAAAAGGAAAGTTAGGGGGTTGCAAACAGTCAATAGCTTGGATATGCCATGCCACTAGTTTTCTTGAAGTTTCCCTATGCTGTCACCGAACAAAAGAAGTTGGTGCCAGTTTATTTAGGAATAAACAAATAAGTAAACTCAGGTTGACTTTGTCTTTTAAGGTTAAAGTGTGCCTCATAGGATACTTTCACTCAGGAAATTATATGCATGCAGATGACCTTGTAAATGTTTATGCATTTCCCTCCATTTTTTCATTTTAGAGTTGTCCTGATTGAGTGCACTAGAGTCACTATATATTAATGTGACAGCTCAAATTACGGGTAGCTTGTAGAATAAAAAATAGGTAAATTGGATAAATGGGGTTATACTGGGATAGCTAAATTAATTAATTTTCTAGGAAAAAACAGAGTCTCTCTAATACTTAAATATCTAGAAGGTGATTATTTGTAAATAAATAATGCATAGAGAATACTTTTAATAAATGTAGTGGTCGGATTTATTATTCTCTCTGCCAGCAAGTATTTTGCAATAATTTCAGCAGAATGTTCCAATCTGACATCTAACCTAAATCTTCACCACTTTGTTCAGCCTACCCCTCCATTTTCTGAATTCTCATATTTCTGAGTTGGCACCTAATAGCAATGGCTGCTTTAGAACCTTTTGCATTTGCAGAATTATTAAACATGGAAATAGAACCTTACTGACAATAGTGCCAGAATGCCTCAGTTTTGTTTTAGGATGGCTGCCTTGAAGGTGAAAGAAAAGGTTAATTTTATCAGCTTCTCAGTTCTCCTCACTTCAGATCTTTAAAGGCTCCAGGATTTGACTACTTGTATTTATGAATTGGTGATGTGGACTTCACCATGACTGAAACTCCTTCAGTAGGCTCTGCTGTCAGTGCATAACGATTTTCACTGATAACAGATATGGAGGGATTTATCTTAACCTTCTAGATTACTTGCCCAATTCCAGTTGAACAAGTCATATTGTGAGATCTCTTTAGAGTGTCAAACAGTCCTAACAAAATCTGAATTTACAGCTAATCTGGCAAGATACCAACTAACTACATTGAGGTCTGATGTAAGAAGAATGTCAAAGTGCCATAAGAGGAAGGGTCAACCCTTAACTGTGACAATTAAAATGTTAGATACCTAAATAAATGATGTTTCTCTTAGTACAGTTGTGTCTGCTTAATGATATATCTTTACAATGAATGGTGAAATGAATGTCAATAAATATGGCTCTGTTTGCTAAATTAGCATACAATTCTCAGAAAGATTCAGTAATTTCTACACTTGGAATATTCTGAAACACAGACCATGTTCCTGTCATGGCAAATTAGGTCAATATGGAGAAACAAGGAGTCATGGGATGATGAAACTTTAAAGAATACATTATGAACTGATGTCTTTTTCATTTTATTTTTCTTCTGTAACATTAAACAAATTAATGTTAAATGTTGAGAGACACAGAAATGGTTTGTCTGATTACTAACAAACAGAGAAAAAGAGTTCCCTCAAATGATTTGTAACATAGTGATATAAAGCTGAGATTAATGATAGATTTTGGACATGCTGTTTGGGGTCCTTCATCCCCCAGGTAAGTTAGAGGTTGGTGTGCCTAAGTGCAGTCCACAGAATTTATTAAGTTTTTTGCGTACATTTATGGAGTTACTTCACGAATCTTCAATTTTGCCTTTGCCTTATCCCATGAGGAATTTTTTAGAATCTCAAGACTTTGCAAAAAGAAATGCAGCAATTCTGCAATCCACATACCTCAGAGGGTATCTTTCTGTCATCAGCACACACCAAAGTCTTGAGTGAACAACTGTTTTTTCATGTCAAAAAGGTAAGAGATTTGGTAAAGTTATGCAGAGTTGAACACTGAATGAATCCCCTTCCCTACTTGCAAGGGTGGAAGTTACACTCCAGATATAATGAGAGCAAGAAAAGTTAACCTTTCATATTTTAACATTTTTTTCCTTAGATGCAAAACAGAAAGGGCAACATAAGTTTCTGCATCCAACAGCAATGGTCTATAAGGTGACAATGAAATCTGTGTATAAACTGCTGGGGCTTCAGCCAGGGTCTAACAGAGTAGCCTGCAAAGTCATGATTCAAGAGCACATGTATTATATTTTAGATCAGCATTATATAAGGTATGTATTATTCAGTTCATGTCAGCAGGTCATAAACTACAGCCATGTATATTGTAGTGCACTCTGAATGCTTCTTTGTTAAACACTCAGTACAATGAAGTCATTGAAAGGATTATCACAAAATGTAAATCATGAAGTCAGAATACATCTTGCTCTCCTGCTAATACCAACAATATTTATAATTAGTAAATTATTGACCATGTAACATCTCATTTATTAATAAATAAAAATTGATATACATAATTCTGGTCCTAAGACAAAAATTTTTTGGGATTTGCTCACTTGGAAAGAAATTATGGAATGTGAAATAGCAAATAGGTCTCCTAACTTCTGCCCTGGCTGCTCCTAACTAGATCACACTTTTGAATTATAATTTAACTGTATGACTAATATTATATCTGCAATACTAAATGAGACACTTGGGGCATGGGACAAGGGACTTAAAACTCTATCTCTGTCTCAGGACTGCAATTGTTTATTTATCCCTATGTGATTCAAACCTGAAATTATCCTGTTATACTACAGTGTTTATGTTACAAATTTGGGTATGATCACTCTTTTTTCTTGCTCTTTTTGTAAGTGGCCACTGTGGGGAAAGGAGTAAACATAATTTTCATTCCTGTGATGATCATTGCTTCAGGAGTGTTTGATTTTTTTAAGACAAAAAGTCATTTACTGTGTAACACATAAATAAATTGACATATATTTTGAAAATTCTTTTCTATAGAATACTCTGGCATTAAATTTGATGGTAAATGGAAGAGTTAGAATAGAATGGTGGCACTTATTGGTGAGGTCTTTTACATGAGAGCATGAAATTATTTGCAGTCCTGGTGACCTATTATGTGAAGTGCATTAGTTGTGCCTCCCTGTCCATTAGTCCAGCTCAATGTGGAAGATCATTGCTCTTGTATTCCTCTCCTTACATCTGCTCATTTCTCTTTCCGACTTCTTCTGATCTCATCCGAACAGGAGGACCTGGCTCTGAGATGCTGTGGTACTGCTGCTGCTTTCTGTAACACAAACAGTTCAAAAGCAAGGGCTCAGGCAACCAGGATCAAAGAACATCTTATTTGTGCATCAAGAAGGAGTTTGAAAAATGGGAAGTATGGAAAGAGCAGAGTTGCCATGCACTGATATACACTGGGGACTGCCCACCTGGAGAGCTGCTTTGCAGAACAGTACCTGGGGGTCCTGGTGGACACTGAGGTCAACGTGAAGCAGCCTGTGCCCTTGACACAAGGAAAGCCAATGCCATCCTGGATTGATTGATGTGGTTGCTGCTGAGCAAGGGAGGTGATCCTTTCCCTCTGCTCAGCACTGGTGAGGCCACTCCTGAAGTCCTGTCTTGAATTCTGAGCTTCTCAGTTCTGGAGAGTAGCATGAAGTATTGGATATACGAGAGAGTCCGGCAAGAGGCCAAGAAGATGATGACGGGGTTGAAATATCTCTCCTATGAGGAAAGGCTGAGAGACCTAGGACTATTTGGCCTGGAGAAGAGAAGGCTCAGGGGGAAACTTGTCATTATATATAAATATCTGAAAGGAAGTGTGAAAAAAGCATGGAGCCAGGCTTGTTTTCAGTGGTACCCAATGACAGGACCAGAGGCAAGAGGCTCAAGCTGAAACACAAGGTGTTTCCTCTGAACACCTGGAAACACTCTTTCACTGTGAGGGTTACTGACCACTGGCACAGGTTGTCTAGAGAGGCTATGGAATCTCCCTCCTGGGAGGTTTTCAAAAGTTATTTGGACATGGTTCTGGGCAACCAGTCCTAGGTGGCCCTGGTTATGCAGTGGAAGTTAAACCAGGTAACTTCCAGAGCTCCTTTCCAACCTCAATCATTTGGTGATCCTGTGAAAGGCTGAGATACATGAGGAATGTAGTATTTAAATCTTTATTTGGGAATGCAAGGTTAGAGAATGGTGATGCCAGGAATATCATGCTGGTGACCTGGCTTAGAAAATTCATTTGATGGTTGTTTTCTATATGCAACTCTGTAGTGCAGTTCAGAAAAGAGTTTGATGATGTCTGCTGTACTTAGATTCAGGTGGTGGGGATATAATTATTTCAGGGGTAGGAAGCAGCTGATTTCTAATTTCACACATGCTGGAAAGGAAGCTTAACTCAGGTCTCCCTGTGTAAAAGAGCTATCACCCTTAATGCCTTCTCTTGAATTGTTTCTTCTGCCTCATCCCCTCACATGGAAGGCAATAAGTATATTTACTGCTTGGACACATGATCTGGAAGCACAGAAGGTATTTTCGATGCCTTTTATTTACAGAGTAAGCTGCTAAACCATGGCCCGAAATGTTATTTAATATATATTTCCTCCTTATCAATAGCTAAAGCTTTTTCATGGATAGGATTAAGAGGCTTCCCACGGAACTTGCTGGCTGCTGAGAGGCAGCTATGTGCTCCCACTGATTTATGCTGTTATTCCCACTGAGTCTCGGCCATCTAATCTGGGACCTTGATAGCAGAAAGGAAGTCAAGCAGCTTAAAAGTTTAGGCATTACAAATCCCAGCATAGCAGCACCCAATTCATTTCATATATCTTGCCCTCAGTGTCTAACAGATACATTTTATCAGCAGCTTGTAGGGCATGCAGTCAGACAATTTCCATTATGGTCAGTGAAATAGCATGGTTAAAATCCTGTGCAATGCTTTATAAATTTAAATTTAAGCATAAATGTTCTGTAACAAGATTATTGTATCTGATCTGATGGTTGGAGAAAGCTCACTCATTTTGTATTGTCAGCACTTGGAGCAGTCATTGATGTATTAAGCTCTTACACAAGTCATGGCATCTTACTTGAACCAACATGCAGCCACAAGGGATTTCAGTTGAAAGAGTAGATGCAAGATACACATTTATAACAGTGAGGGCAATAGGCTTTGCAATGGATTAGTGAAGAATATGGTAAATTCCTCATCACTTGGAGTCCTTTTATCAATGTCAGGTGCCTTTCTAAAAGAAACAATCTATTTCAATAACACTTTATTAGGTTATATGCACAAATAAGGAGAAGAAGTCTACAGTTTTCATGCAGAAAATTGGTTTAGATTAGCACAGTTTCCACTTCTGTTCTTAGCAATTTATGGTAAGTAAGGTTATGAGAAAAAAAAATAATTGAGACAAACTACCAGATTGTTTCCCTCAAAACCACTAAAACAGGAAGTGAGCTGTGACAGTATTGTCCTGAAATTGCTGCTTTAACAATCAAAGAATCATAGACTTGTTTAAATTTAAAAAGACCTCTAAGATCACTGAGACCCACTGTTAACCCACTAGTGCCAAGTACACCCCTAAACCATGTCCCTAAGTGTCACATCTACACACCACTGTCCTGGGCGACCTGCTTTGATGTTGAACAAACCTTATAATTAAACAATTTTCCCTAATATCCAATCTAAACCTGCTCTGGGGCTAGTTGAGGACACTTTGGCTCGTTCTGCCACTTGCTACTTGGGAGAAGAGATCGACCCCCACCTGGCTATAACCTCCTTTCAGGTAGTCAGAGAAAACAAGATTCCCCCAGCTTCCTTTCCTTCAGGCTAAACAACCCCAGCTCCCTCTATTGCTCCTCACAGGACTTATGCTCCAGAGCCTTACCCAGCTCTGCTGCCCTTCTCTGGACTCTCTCCAGCACCTCAATATTTTGCCTGTAGTGAGGGGCCCAAAACAGAACGCATGATTTGAGATGTGGCTTCACCAGTGCCCACTACATGGAGAAAATCACTTTCCCTGGTCCTGCTGGCCTGGTCCTGCTGATCCAGGCCAGGATGCCATTGGCTTTCTTGGCCACCTGGGCACAGCTGGCTCATGCTCAGCTGCTGTTGATCAGCAACCCCAGATCCTTTTCCACTTTCCAGCCCTTCCCCCAGCCTGTAGCACTGCAAGGGCTTGTTGTGACCCAGGTACAGGTCTCAGCACCTCGCCTTTGAACCTCATACTGTTGGCCTCAGCCTATGGATCCAGCCTGTCCTGATTCCTCTGCAGAGCCTTTCTGCCCTCCAGGGCAGCAAAATTCTCTCTCAGCTTGGTGTCATCTGCAAATTTACTGAGGGTGCTCTCAATCCCCCTGTTTGGATTTACCCTGCTCACTGGGTAAAGAACTGGCTGCCAGCTGGATTTAGTTCCATTTGACACCACTCTGGGCTCAGCCATGCAGCCAGTTCTTTACCCAGTGAGCAGTACATCCATCCAAGCCATGGAAGTCAGTTTCTCCAGGAGAGTGCTGGTACTTTCCAGAGCAAATCCACTGTAAATTTAACCCAAATTCTGAAACTTCTGGCTCCATGGGTATACTGAAAACTTTTTTCTGTTTGTTTATATATTTTAAAATATTGTCATCTCTGCCTACACATGATGGATCTAGCACTTACCTACAAATGGGATAGAATTTTCTGAAGCAAATCTCTTTTGTCAAAATGAGTTTTGCAAGTATAAACTCCATTACTTACATGTGTGAATGCTTATGACTACATATTTGAAAGCCCCTTTCAAAACTTAGTCTGCTAAATAAACATGCAAATTAACAAGACTCGTATGGTTCTTCAGATAAAATCTTTCCTTTAAAATAAATGCGGTATTTCACCAGAAGTAAATGGAACCACTTATAGAAGTGGGTTGATAAACAATATTGGGTTTGTGTAGATTTGTAGCAATTGATGTTTTAACAAAATTGGAGATGCATTTTAACAGGCATTTTAGCTTGACTTGTCTGAAATAATAAATTTCAGTAGTCCAACCTAGATATGACAAAGGTATGAATCAACTTCTCCATCTTCTTCAAGCAGAGGTCTCAGGCATGTATTGTACTTGTGATGGGGAAAAAGAGTTTAGACACTACATGAAGATGGCTGTCAAAAGGTAGCTTGTAATTCAATATCACATCAAGGGTTTTCCTGCTGACAGTGAATATAAGATTGTTGGTCTCAGAAAAATAGCATAGAGGAATAACTCTGCTATTTGTGTTCTTTGCAACAATTAGCAAAATGCTGACTTCATTCATATTGTGATTTGTTAAAAAAAATACTGGAAATACCCAAGTCTATTCTTAAGCAAACTATTCAGATGTGTACTAATTCAGATGTGGAACATATGCCTACATCCTCCTTTTTAAATGAAAATTTTCCATTCACAAAAGAGTCAAGAATCTGCCTTTTATGAACTTTACTGCAAAATTCAAGTTTCAAATATTGGAGTACAATGTGCTTCTAAATGCTGTACTATGTTCCCCAAAAATACACAACATTCATTTTGTTTGTTTTGCTCATTCTTGATGAGATTCATGACATGTTAAATGAACTGAAAATGAACAGGCATAGCAGACCTGGCTACATTAGCTACTGCTAGTTTTTACAACCCAGCTTTTTATTTTGGCAAGCATAAATCTTGGACGACCTTTAGTTATTAGAAAAGGTGTAGTAAAGAACTTAATGCACCACAGCTGTGAAAGGCTGAGAAAGTACTGTGCCAGTTTTTAGATCTTGCGTTTGCTGTTATCAAGACAAGATGCACTTTAAAAACTACCTGAAAGTTGCAACTGCTCCCTGTAAAATTTGTTCTTCCCCCATTCTCCACTTACCTTGTGCTGATTCTAAGACTTTTAGATTGCAGCCTAATACATCTGCATCCTTTTCTATGGCTTAACATCATTTCTCTATTGTCTCTCTTTCTCATTGCAATATTTAAGTCATATATGCACAATGTTTGGGATGCTGTCGACCTCCAGAAGATTACTGATGACAGCTCTGGTGAAAAATTTTTCATTAGGGAAAACGGTTTGGCATCTGGGATATTTGCTGAGTGGCTGTATCTATCATAATTGTTTTACAATATATAAGAATACTGTGAAAAGTTCTTGAGGTGAACTTTGGTATAAGAAAATTTTTTCCAGTTCTTGAATCTAGTGAAACTTTTTGAAACAGATTAGATATGGGTGGTCTAGAATCACTTTATCAGGCTATTTTAAAGAATAAATTAAATAGACTTCTGGCAAGTATGGTCTTGACCAAGTTGCAAAAGAAAAGAAAGGTCTAGATTAAATCCTAACACATTCCTGTTCTGTATTTAATTACACTTTCAAGTCAGGATAAGTTTATTTTGTCAGCATGATTTGGTTAGAAAATATATGCTTTGTGATATTTGGTAATTCTTAATAACATTGTTTAGTGAATTGTTGCCAAATACCTTGCAGAGGTAAGCTGAAAGAGGTTTATCTAATGGATGCCATCTTTATTCCTTTTATTCCCCTTTTGTTTGGGACATAAAGGAGCTTTGACAATAATGTGCAAGATGTATATTTGATAATAGCTGTGTATTTTCACCTGGGTTATCATATATAGAGATTAGGCCATTCAGTGAGACACAGAGTTCCTTTCTGATTTTTGATATGATTTGGTTCTTATTCACATCTTTGGAGGTCAGGGAAAAGCATGAATACACTCAGGTTTTATAACACAAAATCAAAGAATAGCTGAGGTTGGAAGACATCTCTGAAGATCATCAAGTCCAGCCTACCCAAGCAGGGTGGGCTAGAGTAGATGTCCAGGATTGTGTATTGACAGGTTTTCATTCTGCCCAAGGATGGAGACTCCATGGCCTCTTTGGGAAACCTCTTACAATGTTTGACCACCACTTTGATAAAAGAAATTTTGACTTGTTTTTTCCCGTCACCTCCTGTACTTCAGTAAATTCATGTTGCAGACTTAGGAGAGCCCAATACTGGTTACATGCAAATGTTTCTCATGGTAAGACTTTGCATTTCATTTTGTTGAATTTCTTGAGATTCCTTTCAGCAAAGTTTATTATACTTTTCTAATGATTAGGCTTAAGCAGCTCATCCAACTGTTGATACATCACATTTTACTTGTATAGTGTCAAGTGTTGTATCAGTCAGTACATAGTAAATATCACTTCATGTATTTTCTCTACATATTTATAGAATTGGAAACTAATCAATAAATTTAGGTTATTTCTCACCTTAATTGATTAATTTTTTCTCTGCAGTCCACTTTTCAAGCTTAATTATAAACTTTGGTAAGCTGACCTGAGCAAGGATTAGAGAAAAAGAAGGTCTCCAAAGCAGGTTTCATTCCATCCATAGAAATACACCTAAATTACATATGTTGACTCACTATCTGGAAATCCTATTGCTCTCAATTGACTCCAGATGGAATTTGCACAAGCAGTATTTGTCAACTACAGAGAAATGAGAACTGGTCACTCTAAATGAGGAGATCTGGGTACATTGTCATTCTTACCTAACATTGATGAAATACACATGGATTTACCCATTAGAAAACAGTCCTGTATATAAGTTTAAATATTTCCCAGCCCACACACCACAATGCATTTTAAAAGTAATAATGAAATAAAATGTTGTTAAAATTTATTTTACAAGTATTGACAAAATGTCCCTATACTTTAAGTGCAGCAGTGCTTTTCACTAAATTTTAAATGCTCTAAAGCCAAATTTCCTGATTTTGTCTGGCCTTAAACACTAAAATATGCTTTCTTCAAGTTATCATCTAAATTATTGTCCGTACTAGTTTCCAAAGATTGATCCATTTCTGCCCTACAAGAAGGTAATAAAGAATCAAGTTACATCTGGTTTGATTTCCCTGTAATGAAACAGCCAATTGCCCCATGTCAGAAAAGATCTACTGTAGGTATTCTTCTGGGATTTACCTGGCTTTTGCCAGTCAATAAAGAAATAAGATCTAACATTTCATTTATAAAACATGAATTCCTCTGGGTTAGAAGCATCAAGAATGATAATAGGTTTTTACTCTTACATACAGAATATTTTAGCAAGATTTTTTTGCTATCTACCATTAAGAAAACAAAAATTACGGTTCTTTATGATTTTAGGACTTGTATACTTATTTTACTACGCAACAAGATAGTTGTCTGCAGTGCTTACAAATGTTGAACTGAATTAATGAGGAAAGAATTAAATAGAATTACTGTAACAAGCCTCACAAGTGAGATGAAGGATGTTCCAGTTTGCAGTAGAGGGGTTTTCAATGTACAAATTACCATATTGTAGCAAATTCCTCAAGGTACAATTTTTATTCTTCATTTATTTATCTTCCATGAATACTTCAACATTTGATTTGACTTAGATTTTCCCTTGTCTTTGTCTGTTGCCTCAGTTGTATCAGTTTTTTTAAAATTTGACTGCACCATTCCTCATCCAGATGATGCCTCTGATCAGAGGTAGTTCCGTTCAGCATTTGGATGTAGAAAATAAGAAGAAATTAATTCCTCAGCTTGGAAGATATTACAGCTGCTTTCCTAGAAATAATACTTTTGTCTGCAGACTAGTATTTTTTATCCAAAATTTGCATCAGAAATATTAAAATGGTATTAGTCCTAGAAGCAGCACATGCTTTAAACTGAGCTTTTAAAGGCTTCAGTTTGTCCACTCCCTCTACACCAGCTGCTCAGTCTAGTGTTTTGCTGGACCCTTTTATTCCCTCAAAACTTTTAAGCTTCTCTTATCTCAGTATCCTGAGTGACCCCACACCAAAAAGATATCTCCAGATACCCCTATCTTCTTCCACTTCAATGCTTGTTATGTTCTTTGCTCTTGCAGAACTTCAGAGTCACTATTCCTCTCCTTTCTCCAGCTTCCTCTCTAGTCTGCCAACAGGGCTGGGAGGAACATGGGCTCTTCTGCCAAGTGAACTGAGTTGTGTAAATGCTGATTGACTGGGAGACCCATCTGGCCTGTTCCCCTGCTCTCTTGGCTTCCAGCTGCCAGGTGGACCAAAAAACTGTTCTGCCCCTTGACAGGACAGAGGAAAAAGATAGTGCTGTGTGACAGTCACAATCTGTTTGCAGAAATGTGCTGCTGTGCATGCCAAAGCCCTGATGCACCCCACTCATCCTGGCATGTTTGGTTTTTTTTCTCTGAGAGAGCAATGAATCCCCTTTCTGTGTTCCTGGGGTCCAAGAAGCAGAAAGGTGCTGGTATGTTTTGGTCACAAGACAGCCTAGGGTACTTGCTTCTGAATTTCCTTGGCTTAATTTTCCTTGGTCTGTGTCACTCACCAAAGCTGTATATTAAAGCTTTGGCTCTAGCTGAGAGGAATTCAGGTAGGTTAATTAATTAAACATTTTCATACTGAGGGTTAAAGACCTTTCAGGTCCACAGGGAACATACAAATGATGCCATCCTCTGGGATAATATATTATGCTCATTTGCCTCTGTGACTGCCTTTATACATAGCCCTAGAGAGGATTTTTAATATTTCTGAAACTTGTTGCTGATCAAACAATGTTCATGAAGTACTTTGAGAATTTTTATCTTAGTCTTTGAAAAACAACTTGCAGTTTTTACAAAGTTTCATCTCTGGCCTACCTTCCATATCTTTATCCAAGGCATGAAAAGCCATCATCATCCAAGTACCATCAGTTGAGAACAAATGCCCTAGCAGTTAGGAAGAAAATCCCTTCTTAGTGCTCTTCTGTATGCAGTATTCTTTCTTTGACATCCTTTTTTTTTTTTTTAATAAAAACAGATGATGTCTAAATAGGAAAAGTAAATATATCTACATCTAAATGACATTCAAGATCACATCACCCTTATTAGCTATTTTCAAGAAGTTTTGAAGTGGCAAGTTTTAAAAATCACCAAGAACAACACTCTAGAAATTCATGTCAGTGACGAGCTCTGAACTAGTACACTGGCATTGCAAATCTCCTCACTTCATGTGTTTCTTCTTGCTAAGTGTGACATCACACTCACTGAGAAATAAACTCTCCTTCTTCTTTCAAATTTTGACACAATCACTGTGCTGGGGTTGGAAGGTGAAGCTTTTGAGGAGTGCCGTAATTTACCATTGTGCCACTTCTGCGCTCTAAATTAAGGGTTGCAGTGACAGTAACTATTGAGAAAATTAGGATGCTAGCATGGCAAGTCCTTTTTTCTACTCTGGCAGAGTATTAAAATTTCTCACTACGAGTATTCAGCATTAATAGATAAGTTCCTACCATCAAAGTGGAGGCAGAATGTGAAGGAGCTTGTTAGAACATGAATTAATCTTCATACAGCACTGAACAGAGAGAGTGCTACATTATGAGCTTGGGTGGAAATTCTCAAGTCTCTTTTCTTTCAGGTTCCTAATTGTACACTGCAGATTTACCAGGGTTGTGTGTTACATATCATGGTTTTCTTGAGTCACATATTATCAGGGTAATGGAGGGGGCTTTTGCTTTCATTTTGGCCAAATTCAGACTTTTTTCTCCCAAAGGAACTTTCTTCTGTACGCACCATATGAAGGACAAAGTTCAGTGAAGCACTGAGGTGTTGTACTTGCATTTGTCACTTGTATGTCTGTCACATCTCCATCAGCTGGTCCTCTTTGTAATGCTGCTTTGAGAGGTATGCCTTCTCTGAAGAGGAAGGACATCTCCCTGAGCAGGCCCAAGCAATGATTTTGCCAGCAAGCCAAAATGAAGGAATGTCAGACAGATATTTGGTAAGTGTAAAGTAAAATTTAATTTCAGCCATTTTTCCTTTAATGAATCATTATAGTTCTGTTACTGAAATATATTACATTAGCATAAAAATCCACTTTTAAATGAGACAATCAGTATTAGCAATCATATCTATTCTCTATAATAGTTTATTCACATGGTGCAGACAATTCAGACAAAACCAGTTGTGAATAAATATTATTTTGTTACGTTGCTAAATGTATCTTTTTGTATTTCCAAATCATTTAGGCTGTCTTTGAGCTTGGTGTCCTTGAATGAAAACAGCAAGTTGTTTCCCTGGTTTTGAATTACTGAACTGCAACAGAATTCCTGGGCTGGCTGAATATTTGTGTGTGGCTCCTCCTAGACATCTAGGGCTCCAGATTCTGTAGACAAATATGTGAATTTTTTTATGTGTGTTCATACATTTCCTGCTTTTAGAAAGATGGACGTTATTTCTACCACCATCAGGAGGGGAAGGTGGTCTCTGTCATAAAGAGATGTTTTCAAACATGTATTGAACTCATGATAACCATAGCCATGCTCCCAATATTTTTAAAAATCTTTCATTTCTGACCTTCTATAGCTCAGAAGTAGATTGTGAATCTATGTAGGTTGTCAAACACATAAGATCTAGACTTTGAAGTCTGAGAAGCTTTGTCTTGGCTTCCCTTTTTTTCACTCATTAGGATAAAATACCTACTTCCAGAGGAACCAATTTTAGCTGTAGGAAAGGAAGGATGGAAACCAGTAAGAAACTGAGGTGAGATCTCACAGTGACTAGCTGTGATGGTTTCAACAGTATCTCTCATAGGAATTGTGCAAATGGAGTTTTTCAATTCCATGTCCTTTCCTGTGGCTCATAACTACGAATAACATCTTAGTTTTAAGGATTTCATGAAAAATCAAACAGGATTTCCTTTTACTGCAAGTAAAAGCTGTGTTTTATTCACCATGTCCCATTTTTGGGCGCTTTCTCTTCTGAAAGATCAATACCAATACGTGGCCTCTCCTCGTTGTTTATACACTGGTTTGACTTGTTTTTTCATTACTAGAATCACTACTAATATGATTTTACTAGTTTCAGAAATGTTGACTTATTCCCAAAGCTATCAATAGCAAGAGGAATATAAACTCTACAATTAGAGTTTGGTTTTGCTTTATCTGTTGTATCTTTTCCTCCTGGTCCTGGCTTTGCATCCTTATAGAAGCCGAACGTGTCACATTACTTAACCATACACAAGATACTTATCAGAACAGTAAAGAGTTCTACAGACATCATAGTTTGCACAGTAGTTTGTACTGCAGCCTCAGTTTGTACTTCTGCTGTAACAATTACTTATTTGATGTTTTGCCATAACAGTGTTATACTGCTCCTATACACACCATAATTGTAAAACATACTGTGCTTCTTCATTCATTTAAAGAGCAACTACTTGATAAGTACAAAGTAATTAAGCAATAAGACATGACAGGCAGTGCATTTCTGGGGAGTTATTGCACTTCTCAGATGTCTTGAAAGAGATGAGGCTAAAGGTTGAGTGACTTCAGCCACCTGAGAAGTGGAATAATCCCCCAGAAATGCATTGCTTACCAGAGTTTATTGCTATTATGAAATGGAAATTATGAAACTAAAATAGGATGAAAAGATTAGATCTGTGCATTTATGGAGGATTACTTATACAGGTATGACATCATTGTCAGCTCTATATGTGTCCTGAGAGTTCTTAAAGACATTTCAGAATTAGCACGTGAGAAGCACAACTCATCCAAAACTGCTGCTTCAGCACTCCTCATTACCAACTTTACTTAGACCAGCCCCCCAACATTTCCCTACAAAATCATATTTGTATTCTCGGTGCAGACTTTGTCTCTGATACTAATCACACAACCTCAGGGGGTGTGGTTATTCCGAAATAATCATACCCCCTGGAGGATTAGAGGCATTTGGTTGCTTCCTTGCCTTGTAACACCCCAAGGTCATTATCTCATGATAATCACATCTCCTGGAGTTGCCTTATTGCTTAAGTGTAACACTAAATTTTAATTACAATGAAATAGAGCTCTTCTGGTAGTTTATACAATATCCTGTGTGCTCAAAGCCAGATGGAAATAATGCCTAGCTTTTACTGTAATAGCATGTGGTGGGCTTATGCTCCAGCACAATAAATGGTTATGTTTTTGTTGTTTTTTTGATGAGAAAATAATTTTGAACTAAATTTGCAATGCACTACTATCAAATTTAATTTGAATTTATTGTTCTGATTTGTTGTAAATAAGTTTTAAACTAAAAAAGGTAGTGTGAAGAAATGCACTGATAACGTTCCAAGTCACCACTAACATTGATTATTGAATTTCACGTAAGTTTTGTGAATGTAGGGAGACTAACATTTGGTTCTTTAGGCATTTCAATCAATCTTCAGTGAAATATGACTTTTGCATTGAAATTTGAGATACTAAATTTCAAGCGTGATTCAGAATTTCTGATTCTTTCAAAAGACTCCCCCCCCCAAAAAAAAAAAAAAAGAAAAAGAAATAAAAAGAAATAGTAGAAAGAAAAAAAATTCATACAGCATTCACATAAGGAGTGCATTTCTCATACCTTAAGTCTTCAACTCTGAAGCTGGCAATGGCATTACATTAGAGATTTTCTGAGAAAGATGAAGCAATTTAAATTTCCAATTTAAAAGTCCATGCAGTTCTTCTCTTGTCAGTCACAGTTAACTATTATATGATAGTTTTGCTTAAGAACTTATATGTGTACAAACTTAGAAAGCATTTTCAATTGTTTGCATATCAATATCTTAAAATATTATTAAACCACTCTCTGCTTTGAATAGAGAAGTTATGGTATTTTTTATGTACTAATTTCCTGGTAAGGATACTTGAAGGTACAGAAAATACAATTTTTCAAATCAAATAGATGCAAATGTGTAAGATATAGTTAAGTCCAATAATTTAAACCACAGAACAAGAAAACAGATAAAGTAAAAAACATGAGATCTGTTGGGCTACATGGTACTATCTGAATGCATTATGTTTATGGCTGCTTCTACACTGTTTTGATCCCACTTAGAACTGCACTGATATCTTGAGGCATTTAGAGATAGATATTTGCTCTTCATTCTTAGTAACTCTTTTGATATAACACAGCATTTTTTTCAGAAGGCTTTAAAAACATTGTTTTCATTCTCTTACTCTTTTTCAGATATCTAAAGCAAAGATAATAATATGAAATCCGTTGTGAAAATGATCAAAAAATATTATCCTAGTTTTGTCAGATTTTATTTTGTTGTGTTTTAACTTTCTGCTCAACAATTTAATCAATTAAATGTTAATATTGAATCTGCCTCTTCAAGGGGCATGTCCTGACATTTGTATTGTTGTTAGCATGAATTTTATTTCCCTATTAACTCAGCATGAAAATGAAAATATTCTGCTCTAGTACAGAACCACAGATTAGATGTGCTGTTATGTGCTTGTAGGAGAGAGAGTTTCAGGTAGATCACTCCACCTCAACAAATCTCCCAATTACCAATGCCTTTTCCCAGACACTGACACCTTCTTGGAAACCAGTGACCATTTTTCAGCTGACTTATTAGATTCCTAATAATTTTGTGAACGTGTTAAGCTTCTACATGCTGCGTTAAAAGAGTGTGCCTCAAACAAGGGAGTTCTTAGCGTTCCTCACCAGGATATGAGGAAAAACTTCCCTAATGAGGAAAAAAATGTATCAAAACATCCTTTAGTACACCTCAGAGGACTGGTATGTGACAGATGTTAGAAATTAAATTTCGTTAGATCTAATTCTAGTTGGTCTATTTTTTGGATTTTTTTAAAAAATGTTTTCTTTGAAGAGAGACAAATTCTTTCCTTATATGCCCTTTGAAATCAGTAAATCACTTGAGGAAGAATCAGTTCTAACTTGCAATGTCAGAGTTCTGTTGGCTTCACAAGGATTATGGTGGTGTGGCAAATAGTAAAATTTGACCAATGCTTCTGATACAAAACTACATTGATTCTGTAGATTGGGACAATAAAATGTAATCAGGTTTCTGCTGTGCTGAAGTTTGCTGTCACTGACAAACATTCATTATTTTTTAGAAGCATTGATGCTGAATTGCTTAACAGAGAAAGAAATGTTTTATTTTTGTCATTTTGCTGAGTAGTAGTAGTAATAATAATAATAATAATAATAATAGTAATAGTAATAATAATAATAATAATAATAATAATAATAATAATAATACTAGTATAGTGCTAGGAAAGCAAATTGTTAGCTGTTTCACAAAGTAACCATACTGTGAATATTTCACCCTTACCAAAGCCTCTTATCTTGTTCTGCTTTTACACATAGGTCATATTATGCACTGCCTTGTGCTAGTTTGACAAGAACTAATGTGGATACTTAAATATTTTAAAGGCTGCACATTTCAGAATGATAAAATACTCAACTGATCTTCCTTTCCTGTTGAATTTGTGGCTAATGATAAAATAATTCAATTTTTTTTTCTATAAGAGATTTTTAACAACAAACACTAAAAGTTCTTTTGAGGAAAAATCTTCCTATAGGGCCATGCAATGACACTTTTTAACTACAGTTGTTTTTTATTCAGCCATAAAATCTATCTTTCATATAGAAACCCACTTACATGTCTTACTTCAGTGAAGGTTATTTGTAGACTGAAGGTCTTTTCTTGTCAAGATATGATGAATACCATGTGTGAAGACAGAAGAGCATCAGGACCTGTATTAGCCGGAAAACCCACTGATCTGTGAATAACCTAAAAAAGAAAACCTGAAGATTAGCAACGTCGCTTTTAAGAATGATCCATCAAATTCAACAAGCAGATTCACAGAGATGAATCATCTAGTTCCTTTTATTCCAACAATACAGTAAAGGTTATTTCCCTTCCTTACAAATAGAAGTTCTGAAATACAAGAAATAGAGAC
Organism: Notiomystis cincta; assembly: GCA_013398075.1. Taxonomy (NCBI): domain Eukaryota; kingdom Metazoa; phylum Chordata; class Aves; order Passeriformes; family Notiomystidae; genus Notiomystis; species Notiomystis cincta. The sequence goes on from VZRX01002429.1 coordinate 76,715, forward strand.
TTGTGACTCCTTTTTCAGTCATAAGGCAATGAATGTACATTTTTTCATTCTGTGTGGTTTGTAAACATTTTTTTTTATTATTTGTCAATTGAAGTAGGTGTGGTTTAGGCCATCTAGT
>VZRX01002429.1:76938-220656 GCA_013398075.1 Notiomystis cincta
CTCGAACACCTCCTCTCCTAACCTCTCCGAACCTCTCCTCTCCTCTCCGAACCTCTCCTCTCCTCTCCTCATGGAAATTTTCTCAAAAATTCTTATTTGTAGGTAGAACTTCCATGTCAAAGTTTCTGGTTTCTAGCCATTGATTGTTTGAATAACAAGAATGTTAGCGATGAATAACCCTTTCTTTATAAATACTTTATTTTATGTTGTGATCTCACTAAGCACTGTTTTTGTGAAGAGGGAGCTGCAAACTTTCCGTACTTGCTGTTCTTTTGATTATTTTTGTACACCTTCTCTCTGTTTTATCAACATCCTTTCAAACACATTATTTTTGGTTTACAAAATTGTGATGATCGTTGTATGTTAATAATTGTATTCAAATCTAAGTAGACACTTATTTAGACTGATCAACAGCTAAAAACTGTCACATAATAATTATTTGGCATAAGAAATGGTTAAAAATAAGAAATAATGTTACATATGATTCAAACGTCTTTCTTTTCTGTTGACTTTGCATTCCCCTTTTTAACATTTGCTTAACATTTGTAAAGAGGGTTACTTTACAGCACCTAAACAATTCAGAAACAGCTGGGATTCTCATAAGAATTTTGTATCTTGCTCCTATTTCTGGTAGGTCAGGGCAAAGAACTATCTTTAATACAAAGATATTTTAAATGGAGAATTTAGATGTGAATTATTTTTATAACTTTAGTGCATTTAGAAAGTGACTGGACTATCTCCAAGCCACAGTTCTTACATTCTAGAAAATAGGATAGCTGGTTTATCATTTTGGACAAATGGAGAACAAATTAAATAGAGTGTTTGAAAGAAATTACAATAAAGCATAATTTTTATTTCTTTAATGGGGGAGAAGTGAACACTCAGTGAAAAGGTCATGGGAAGCAGTTACTTTTTACAAGGGTTATGAGCAGAAAGCAAAATTTTATCAGTTAACTCTCGTCAGCTAATATGAAGATGTGGTAAGTAAATTTAAATATGGATATATTGGGGATCTCTGTGCTTGCTGGAGACACCCTCCACCGTGCCAGGAAATTTTCTGTGCCGGTTGGTGCCGGACAAGCGTCATTGCCATCGTGTCTGCGTGGCAGGGAAGAGGGGACCACTGGTACACCTCTACCAGCTTCTCTACCAGCCTGGGGATGCTGAGCTCAGGGGTACTCCTCTGCATTGCTGACAGAGATCCTGAATTCCTCTTTCTGGGTTTGCTGGCAGAAGTTAGAGAGTTTGCTTTTTCTGGTAATACCCCGCACTTCAGCTCACAGCCACAGTTTGACCAGTCATGCATTAGCATGCATTTTCTCCCTAAAATAATCTTCCTAATAAAATCCTGTGACAAACAATTTTTATGTACTTCCTCCTTTCTTTTCATCTATGTAACGCTAAATTTTACTAGACACAATAAACTTTTCAACTATGAACAAGGGAATTGCAACATTTTTTAGGAGCCATCAGGTGACAGAATTCCATTTCTCTTCCCTTTAAATAGGTAGTAATTATTTATACTGTGACATAAAGCCTTTTTTGCAATGTTATTTATATACTAATTTTAATTATGCAAATTAAATAATAAAATAGCAGCAATGTAACATAGCTAATGATTTATAGTTGCAGGAATGAGAACCTGATGGTTTGAACCATCTCAGAATATCTGGAATAACCTTGAAGGCATTTGAACACTTAAGTATCATCCATTTAGAGCTCTTAAAACTAATAAAGGAGAAGCACAAAGTGAATCTAGGATATTTATAATAAATTCACTATTTAGAGGGGCCCCGGGATGAATATTTAGAATTTCAGGTTTTGTACGGCCAGGCGTATCTAAATATTTGCCTTTTTGACACCTGAAATTAATAATGAAACTCAGCATGGCAATATATCCAAAAGAACTGCAAAAGAGAGAAATTCCACTCATTACAGAAAGCTTAAACAGTGAAAAAGCCTTGGAACATATGTCCCACCAAAAGGAATAGTCATAAATCACATGCGAACATAGGACTGCAGCAAAGTGAAAGGCTCTGACTTAGATTTTGGCAGTGAAAGTCTACCTGTATTATTGATTTGAACTTGAATTTAAACAGCCACCCCTTCAATTTAATATCCCATTCTGAGGACATTAAAGCAAACTCACTGCTAAATAAAACAGAGAGTTAAAGAGACGTGTTGCTAGATATAGCAAAACAATGAAACAATTTAATTAGGCGATAATGTTTCTGGCACTGGAGTATACACAGCAATAAACTTTTTGTGGTTGATTAAATGCTGAAGTGAAGCAGAGCATGAAATCTTTCTCAGGGTAAGGAGCTGTTTCTGGATCTTCCCATTACCCGTGCCTCTCCACACGTCAGTCAGTAAGGCAGCAGGTCCCACTCTCCTGTGAAAGCTGTGCAGAGCTTGGAGGATCCAGCACTGACTTGGCTTCCACTCACCTTCTCCATCAATGTGTGCTCCCCTAGGCAGTAAATCGGCTTCCTTCACTTTCACAATTTAGACACAAATGCAGAGTACCTCTCCATTGCTCTCAAAAGGAGAAAAGCAATTGAGTATTTTTAGGAGCCAAAAGCAAATGCTGCTCCAGTTCCTTGTTCGTGCTGTCTCTGAGGCATTAAAACATGTTTGGCTGAAAATTTTCTGCATTATTATCAGGTCTACAAGTGCTTATCAAGGATTTTGATGATCATTATTCTTAATGACTATATAAGTCTGTCTTGGATCATCTAGTATTTCTTCTGTGAAAATCCCAAATTATTCCCATAAGGTAAATTATGCCAGATAATGCCGTAACTTCAATCTGTTTTGGTATAGGAAGATTTGGAATAACTTCTTTACTGGACAGCATGTGATTTCTTTCCTCCAGTGTTCTGTCTTTTTCCAGATGCATTTTTGCTGTTTGTGGGTACATTACAATTGAGTACAAGCATTTTCTTTTGAAACATGGTGGAAGAAATCACCTCAATTAATTTAAGAAAAATAATTTCTTAACACCATTCATTTTAATTTTATAAATGGAATAAAACTTCCATTCAAACTCCTGAAGATAATTTCAGATTTCTGACACTTTCTGTTACAGTACTTTGCAGATAACCTAACTTTCAAGGAATGTCCTTGGTTTGGCCATTACATAATTCAGTACTTTGGAATACTTCTGGGATGCTCTGAAGTTATATTTTTATATTTAAAAGTCTAATTGCTATGTTCCTAGGTGAGCTTTTTAAATGCAAATTTAGCACATCTACTACCTCCATTCCTCTTCTGCTCCCATGATCATCAAATCAAGCACCCCTCTGTCAGTCTAGGCTTCCTTCAGATTTGTAACCTGAACTGAAATCTTAATGGGTCTTCCAACAATTAAATCTTTGACAAAAGCTGGTATTTCTTCACCACAGAATGGTGCGTTCAACAAAATGGCTTCCCTGGGGCCCAATCTCCATCTTTAAACAAAAACAGTTCTGGTTCTCTGGAGACATTATATTTATTGAATGTAAATGTCATAATAGCTTGACAGGTGTTGAGCCTTGTCTGGATTTTGTGATCTGAAGCTGTAGTATCCTACTGCCTGCCCCACAATTAATCTTATTGTCTTTGTAGGGTCCCAGGGTCTATCTGCCCAGATAACAAGGGGCAAAGTGACCTGTCAGTTAAGCTTAGAAAAGTGCTAAATCCTGAAAGGACACTTAAATCCAGCACTTAAAAGGACCTCCTGTACAGAATTGCCTTTCCTACCTTTCAACACTCTCCCTAGATAAGATGATGGAGGAAGGGCAAAAGAAAATCAAAAAACAAACTTAATAACACCTTCCCTTCCAAAGACCATGATTTATAACAAGATTGTGAGAACATTCTGAAGCTATTTCATGTTGAATTACAGTATACCTTTACAAGTGGCTGCTAAACTAGGAGTTCATGACAGGACTACTTGTGTTACTCTCATACTGTTCCTTGTGCTGCCACTAAAATTTAAAATGCGGTACATACAAAATAGATCTATAAATTTATGTAGTAACTATCCCAACAAATGCAAACTCATTCTTAGTAACCATAAAATTACCTTCTGTTATCTATCACCCAGAGAATTATAGTTTCATCACTTAGAACAGCCAGCAAAACTGAATAACACTGCCTGTTTACCCACTATTTCACTGTTATATTCTGTGCAAGTGCTGCAGCTTGCAGAGAAAAAGGATAAACAACAAAAAAATTAAAGCTGAATATATGGTGTGGTAAATAAGGGTTGTGTTATCAGCTCTGCACTGAATAGGATTTTTTTTAAGTCAGCATCTACCTCTTTAGCCTTTAGTTTGAGCCACAAATAAATCAATATAATTTTGGTCCCTAGATATGCCAACCAGGTTACATTTATGGAACATTCCACTGTCAAATTACTTTCATTAAACATGGCAACAGAATAACATACACAAACTGCATAGGTTTTAATAGCATACAAATTGATATAACTGTCTTTTTGACAGAGTGCTGGGAACAGTAAACTCGGAATTGTTAATAAAACTTTTCCTTAGTTCCTCCTCCCTGTTCTGAGTTGAAGGTGGTTCCTCTACCACTGTCACAGGAAGTGGTGGTTGGGTGCTGGCAGGAGGGCATAACACAGGTGAGAGTGCCAAACCCACACTGCAGAAGAGCCATGGAAAACACCCTTTCCATACCCTGGAATAGTATTTTTAGCCAACAGGCATCTGAAGCAGTGATCAATGTCGAGACAGAAACACTGCTGTGTGTTTTGTTTCACCCATCACCACTATAGAGATACAAGCACTAAAAACAGAGGAAACTGTGATTAAAATTACATATTAAAGCTATTTGGGAATTTGGTGTATGTTTCAAATAGTTGTTACCTGATCACATATATAATAGTATATTCAGCATGAAAGGCTGAATTCATCAGTTGAGTTGTTTTTTACTAATTATTTGCTCAGGCTGGTTACCACCACTAATGCTGTATGTGAAGCTAGGATCTGAATCTATACAAAGAGACACTGCTTTTGAGGAGCCCTTCAATGGAACTTTTTTTATCAAATAGTTTTCAATTAAGAAAAAATATAAAATTTGCTGTCATTTGGCTTTCACAGTATGGATTTCCAACATACCTATTACCTAGATTCTATTCCCCAGTATAAAATCTGGATAGCATCTGTTGTGATCTTGTTCTTCTCAAAAATGTGATACAGAAACATTTCAAGCTGTATTTCACTATTTATCTAGAGCTTATTCAAAAAGTGATAAGAAACTTTTTTTTTTCTTTTCAAAATGTGTAAATAAAACTTGACATCAGTCAGAAATCTAGGTCTTTTAACATTAACATTTGAAAATTGTGAATTGTCTGCCACAGAACTTTGATGATAATGGTCTTATAAAGGAATAAACAGGAAGGTCAAGCTGCCAGTGCCTCATACACAAAGAAGAACTAGAACGTGCTGTCTGAATAAAGCTAAAAGTAATGTTAACTGATCTGCTACAAAGCACCAGGAATAATTTAGCATTTTAACCAAGCAATTGAAAGAGCAGATGAATACTTTTGCTTCACAAAAGAGGGCTTAGACATTTGGGCAGTGAACTTCCATAAACCATACTTCTTTTTGTTTTAATATTCATGTTTACTATCCAAATAGCTTTTTTTTTTTTTGATAAATTAGAAAAGCTCATTTAAAAAGCTTGAGAAAAGCTCAAAGGATGGGAAAAATTATCTCTGACATTAAGATAAAATGCACATTACCAACCCTAGTATGATTGTTTGCTCTAATGTGGAAGCCTTGGATTTGCTGCATAGCATCTGATTTGTCCTTTCAAAACTCTGCATATCTCTGCCTTATTATGGTCACTTCCTCTTCATTTCGACTGACTTGGTTAACCCAAGCCTCCCTGCCCATTTTCTTTTTTTATCTTTCTATTATCCTTGTCTTAGTGCCCTTCCTCATACACATTGTTAGAGGAGATGAGAACCTTTCTTCCTTAATTTTCAGCCATTCAGATGTCTTTAGTTTTATAGAAATATTCAAATTAATTTTTTAAAAAGTGCAAAATGAAAGTGAGAAAAAAATTGGAAAGCTACCTGGTATTTTCATTAAGTTCTTGTCAGCTGACCCTCCTCTGCATTCCTTTGGTTTGCATGAGGCTTTTGTTTCTTTACCCAATCACGTTGCAAACAAGGGGTGACTCCATGGTGGTCAGTTTAGCATGAAAGTTGTGTGGAACAAGGACTGGGCTTTTGTATAAATGGTGTGCAATGCCTCCAACAGAAATGGAGCATTAACACATAATTATTCGAAACTTTAATTGATATAGTGCCAATGCAGCATTTTATACAGTGTTTTATTAAAAATGACATCCTGAGAAACCTTCAGTGTTAAATACAGCTACAAAATTAAATAGACTGTAAAAACTATAAAGCAGATTAGAACTAACATCAGGAACACTTTGTTTTTTGTGTCAATTCCAGTAGTGCCTGATCACTCAGAAGTAGATTGAGAGCTCCCCTGAATACAAAGACTGCACTTGGGAGCACAGAAATGGTCACTTTAAATAGTAGCTATGGTTTCTGCTTTTAAGTTTAGTTTACTTTCTTTTTTTCACATTTCTTTTTTTTTTAAATCAAACCTGTACAACTGTGTACCACTGCCTGTTCTATTTCTTCCTAATAAGCCCAGGGATTTACCTCACAAAATGAAAAGAACAGCAGATCTTCTCTCCTTTTTTGCCAGTATGCTGACACTGCTCTGCATCAGTGCAAGCAGCCAACATGCTTCCTCAGGTGGAGGTGAATTGTCCTTTTCTGAAGGGATATTTCAGCAACCAGCAAGAGTGAAATATTCTTTTCAACAGACCTCTCTGCAGCTTTATTTACAGATTATTCTCACTTTGCAGATGGATGGCAGCTTTTCAGAGCTAATCAATTTGCCGAGAGTCTTTAGCAAGGTCAGAGTTGTAATAATAGCACAATTGAAACAGTTTAAATCCTTTTTCTACCCCCAAAAATGCTGATGTTTATGGGAAGACAAGAAAAGTAAGCATTATTGATATCTAAAATATACCAGATTCATACCATAGTTAACTGATTCCACTGAGATGATAGAATTGAAAGAATTTCAGTGACAACAAAACGGATAATTAGATGACCCTTTTTAATGAAAACCTGTATCCCAGAAATGTATCAAATCCCCAGAATTTATTGTAGCTCTATTTATCTAGAGGTATTGAAATTTTCAAAAGTTAGCAAGATACTTAAGAAAATGAAATACTGATTCACATGGTCCAGAGACTGTCATCATAATTATAAGAATCCAGACTGTAAGGTCAAGGTCTTTTCCAATATTTTCTCAGAAATTGTTCTTCTATAACTAACAACATTAACTTTCTTATTTTGACTGTTTATATTTTTTCCCCTCTCCAAATGTGACTGTACCCTGAAATTAATAAAAGCAACTGAACACTGGAGGGAATTAACACTTTAAATAGCAGCTATGGAAATGTGTTGGTGTTGACTTTAGGTGGGGTTGTTTCCTCTCCCTTGTTATAAATCAGCACACTTCATTTTATGATGAAATCTTTCAAACTAAGGTTAAGTTTATTCAAAAAGGGCACTCAGATTTCAACCAGGAAATTTAAGAAGTAAGCCTGCTGCGTTATCTTTCCATTACTTAAATTTAAACAAGGTGTAATTACTCACTCTAAAGAAGTCTAAACGAAGACATCCAGACATTCACTACCTATAGGAAAGGAGAAGAGCTTTTTAGATATCTTAGTGTCTGCATATTTAGGCATATTTTTATGTCAATGTTTAGCAGTTCATTTGAACAATGAATTGGACCTCCGTTTCAAGCTAATCCATATAAATATTTTTAGTATCCTTTGAGATACTGTTCTTTTTTTTAAATCATTGTTTCCTGAAATACCTTTTAAAAAACTGTATTAGAGATAGGATGAACATTACTGTCCAGCATTACAGCTGTATCTGTATCAATAAAATACTCTTGCATGGCACAATCCATATCTATACAGCCAGACCTTTTCACCTCTCAGCACAGACTGGTCACCTCTGAAGAATGAGCTGAAATACTCCTTGGTCCACAATAATCCTGAAGCCATGCACAGGCACGGTGTGAAACAGCACAGTTTGCCCCATTCTGAAGCCGTGATTTGCACTTCCCCAACAGGAAAATGAAATACATCACCTTGTGTCTGTGCTCAGGCCTGCACCCCAGCTTTTTTTCAGTTTGCTGCTACACATGTCATCAAAAAATTCCAAGAGGAAAACTACTCTGTGCTTTGTTTATAGATTGCAACACATTTGATGTCATAAGACTCATTTTGTGCAAAATAGGCCAGAGTTCATTTGTATTACATTGCATTCAAAATTAGTATAGATGTTTACATCATCAAGTACTCTGAGACCACATAGAGACCTGGAATACATCCAAAAGTCGGAAGTAATGCAGAAACTTTAACTTCGACTGTTATCAGGATGGAGCTGAAAGGTAAATTTTGTAAGCATTAAGGCATGTGAAAAGAACTTAGATACATAGGTGCACAGTCTGTTCTATCTCTTGACTTATCTTTCTCAATCTACCTTAACCTAGTTTTCTGTCCCATCCACCAGTTATCTTTTGACTCCTTAGAGCTTTTTGAGGGAAAGGCTGATATTTTACCCACTTCTGCACTGCAACTGTAGGGCCCATCTTGGCTTTGACCTTTATAAATTAAAGTTAGATTTAAACTAACACGAACATTCAGATGAATGAATAACACTCAGCAGTGTCACTGAATATGTATGGCAAAAATCAGCACCCTTTTCCCATTTCCTTTGTTTCCCAGTTGAGAAGAGTAACTAAATTAAAGCTCTGCTTTATGGTGCATGCAAATGTCTGGATAAATACAGATTGCTAAATTGGATGTCATGTGTGTGTCAATAGTGCAACATATCACAGATACAGGTAATCTCCTTAAGGAGAAGACATGGTATTTAATGTGTCTGATGGATGCCCTTTTATACTACAACAATATTGAGGACCCCATGACAAACTCCTGACAGCATAAACAAATTTCAGGCATGCATGATAATGATGAAAAATCTTAAAGCATTCATACACTTTACAGTGGAGTGTCAAAGGTCTTTTGTAAGTCAGTGTATCTCAGTAAAGCAGGAAAGTTTTAACCAGGAACTGCATCAAATAACCTGTCAATTACGTTATTTGATTTTTGTGGCTCAGCTTGTCCTTAAGGTTGTTTTTCTAGAGCCATGTCAATACCCTTAAAGTTCCTACTGTACAACATGCCAGTAGCTGCTGTTTTGGCACAATTTCTGGCATGCTGATGCTTATCAATCTAATCATGTAAGGCTCATCTTCCAAAGGGAAACAACTGAAAGATCATAGCATCATATTTCACAGTGGAGTGGTTGTCATCACAATATATCATGCATGTATGCAAAGGTCATACAGTAAATCTGTTTCATTAGGACCAAACACAGAAGAAGGAGAAGGCAGCACATGAGGGAATTGCTGATGGTACAGAGATGATAAAGTCACTGCCTACACGTAACACCCACAGACATTGCTGACTTTTGCTGTGTATTTGTACTGTGAAAAAGAATTTTCCTACCCAATTTTTCATCTTCACAGAAGATTTTCTTCTATGAGATAGAAATTCTACATTCTAATATTTGTTACTGAAGACAAAAATTTCCTAAAATCCAGAAGTAATCCAGAAGTAATACAATAATAGTTGTTTGGAGGGGTTAATCTAGATTTTTTTTGTGTGTTTTGTTTTTGCTAGAGCTTACCTCTTTTTCTTAAATCTATATTAGCTGTGTCCAGTAGCATGCAAATGGTAGGTTAGGTATGTTTTTCTCTTTAAAGGAAGTTGCTAAAATGAAAGAAAAATTATTTAAGCATTAATTTTTTCTGACATTTCCCTCTCTATGGATGAACGTAGAAATACAAGGTATATTTCCATATTTCCTTTTCCTCTGTTTTGCAGGCTATATTTCCACTAGCCATGCCTAAAAGCATCTTAATAAGTCATCATAATATTCTTTATCCTTCTGGTCCCCTCTGCTTGCTTGAGTCAAATATACAATTTCCAGATGTATTTACAAACATTTGAATACTGACCTCTTCCTGCACTGAAGTGAGCTGTAAAAGCCTGGATTGAAGTGAACTGTGTGAGCTCTGCATTACTGGAAGTTCAAGAGGCAATTTCAGAGTCCAGACCAGACATTATCAGAGATCTCACTATTTCTCCCATTGTGTTCTAAGCAGCCCATGTGAGCACCAGCACAGGGCAGAGTGTGATTCACACGGTGTTTTTTAGTAAGGCATTTGAATCATAGCCACTGATTTATTCACATATCCATAATCTTTTATTCCCATTGGTCAAACTTAAAAAAGGTTGAGAGACCTTTGACTTACGTATTTCGGTAATGGCTGTTAAAATCAATTCTAGCATTAAAGTCTCTAAGAATGAACAATGCATTGAGTGGAAAATTGATTAAATGGTCAAAGAACAGTCCTTTGTGGCCTCGTTTGCTTTTTCAATTAGTACAGATGTCACAGCTGGTCTGGGTGGCTCTCAAACTTTCACAAAAAATGTCCTTGAAGCTTTGTCTTTCTGTGAATCTTTTTCTTAGAAAGATGATTTTGCATTGAAGCTAGCACTTCTGAAATTTTTTGTACTCCATTTCCACAAGAAACCAAACAGTCATGAAAATGAATTGTACATTTGACTGATAAGACACTAACAGGAAAAAAAGAATTAAATCCTTCTAGGTGAACTAGTGTTTTTTTAAGGAATTTGATTTCAATGTTCTGATGGATTCCACCTGAATTTCTTTCCCTCCTTTAGGAATTATGGGGCTCAGCTCATGCACATACTTGGCAGATGAGAGCTGACAGGGAGATGACTCATAACTGCAGCTACCTCAGATTGCTTTTGACCATAATTCCTGGGTCTACAGGTGAAGAACTGATGGGAACATGTATGAATTCATTTAGGGGAGCTCCAGTAAGTCATGTGATGAAGGCACTTAACTGGGATTTAGATGATCTGAGTGCAATTCCAATCCCAGTTCTGCTACATACTTACTATTTAATATTGAGAATGTTATCCTGGGAATGATTTCTCATGAGCTTTTAGCATTGGTGTAATCCTGCTGTCATTGACTTCTATGTAAAAATAGTTCCCAGCATGTGCCATGACAAGGAATATCATGGCTGTATTTTTAACCTATGGGTGTGTTGTCTTGTAGAAACTACAAGTAAGGTAATAAATCCCTAATTTCATTGCTTTAAATAAAAATATTAGGGATCAAATTATTTTCAGTGTTCAGATATGTAGGAGAAATGGATAGATGATAACCTTAACTCTACTGGTTTTCTCCTTTACCTGCTGACTGCCATGTAACATTCATAAATGCAAACACTGGGATTGTTTCTTTATTTTAGCTATGCAAACAATTTAGTTATAAGAGGCAATAGGTTTCATTTTAGTGCCTTAATGTTTTATTAATTTAATTTTCCACAGTCAAATTCTTTTTTCATTTTGCCTTATGGCCTAAATTTCCCTTGATATTTGTAATTATATTTGTTTGTGATTATACTGCAACATACTGTAATTCTCGACCAGCTGACAATGAACAAGAATTTTTATCTAATGTCTTATTAAAAATAAAAATAAAGACTGACATGGAGATCCCTTAATTTATTTTTTGCAAATTCAGAAATCAATTGCCTGATTAAACTTAATGCATTTAAAACTATACATTTCATCAGACATGTAAAACACATGAGCCAAAGGCAGGTCCCTTGTTGAATGGCTTTAACTACCACCAAAGTTGCTGCAAGTTGTTTCAACCTATACATAGACTGAATTTCTCCCATGATATTTGGAATAATGGAGAACCATATAATGGATTAAATGGCTGGCCTTTCAGAGTTAGTGATCTGCTTACAAATGAAGCCACTGTCAAATACTTCAGGTTATCTCCCAAAACAATGAGATAATTTTGCAGTTTAGGCATAATGAAACAAATGCTTCGCAACTTGGGCAGCCATATTTTGGTGTCCTAAATGATGAGGCTTATTTTGCATTATTTTGCATTGCATTAAGATAAAAATTGTGTTTGTCTGAATGCTTATACTGGCCTCTATAAAAGTCTGGATCAGCACTGTACTTCAATCCTAGCAGTTGTTTTGGTCTGCCTACATTATCTCTCCCTGTTCCTTCAGTCACCTAATATCAGGGAACTTTTTTTCTGCAAAGGTAGCAACAAGAGACAAAGTTGTGGATAAAGCTTCATATCTGTGCCTGTGGGTAAAACAGACTGGGTTCTGAAGGGATGTAATTTGTATGAAGGGCCAGATGGTTTGACCAGAGCTTTTTCTCTGGGTAACTGTTGTTACTTCTTCACATTTTAGGAAGAAACTGTGGAATATAACTTCCTGTTTTCTGTGTTACAAACTTTTAATTCCACTTAGGATAAATATATCCAGAATTTCACATTTACTTGCAATGAAACCTGACCTGTCTTTTTTAAATATAGCATCCTCTAGGAGACAACACATAACCTTTCAAAACTATGCATAATTTAAGAAAGGAATAATACAAAGTTTCTATTGGATGGATTAACAGAACATGGTTGTTGCATGCTATAGATATGATTTCAATTTTCTTCAGTTATGCAGTAATATTATTGATTTTACTGAAGGTGATGTACTGAAGGTTTATCTTACAAACGTTTTTTACAGGGAAGGCCAAGTGTACACTCTCCTCTGTCTCAGTTCCTACCTTAGATTTTCCAGAATGTAACCATTCACTGTGTCCATCTTGAGATAGAGCTGAACAGATGACATAAAGAAAAATTTGTTCCTTACCAGTATTCACAGAGATTCCTGCTGTCAGTGATTTTCAGAGCAGTACAGGTATATTTTTAGACTACTATAATGAGTGGGAGGTTATGCAAGTGGCTACTTGTTCAATAGTACAGAGTCATCAGCAAACTCTGCCACCTTGCAATCCTCTTACTCCAAATTATTAAAAAAATATATTAAACAACTTGATCGTAGTACTGACCCCTGAGACACTCCATTATTAATATATCTCTTCTTTGAGGTTATAACTATTTATTTCCTATCATTTAATCACTTTTTAATCCATGACAAGCCTTTGCCCCTTACTTCATTGTTATTTATTATCTTTAATATTCTTTTATGAGGGACCTTTTCTAAAGCTTTTTGAAATCCAAGTAAATTATGTCCATTGGGTCATGTTCATCCACTGCCTTATTAATATTTTCAGAACCTTCTAACACATTAGAGAGGCACAGTTCTCAGTTACAGAAAGGTTGTTGGTTTTTCCCTTGCCATATGTATTACGATTCCCTAAATGTTGCACTACTTTTTATCTATTTAATTTTCAGTCATTGTAACAAACTGTAATTCTCAAGACATCCCCTAAATCCTTAAAAAAAAAGAAAAAAATCATGCTAATGACTTTCCAGTTCTCAGGAAGCATGGTGATTGGTAAGGGTATAGTGTAATTTGTTATTAAGTTAGTCAGTCAGACAGTCAAATAATTTGATGGATGGCTCTAAAACTTTCTGTGAAGAAGATTCAGTTCCAAAACAACCAGTTTATTTATTTCAAAAAACAGCTTCTGAAAGATGAGCTCTATCAACTTATTTCTTCAGTTGTGCTGAAATATACAGATGCATTCTTAGCCAATTCTTGCACTCATTACCCCCATTTCTTTAGTAATACACACCAATGGAAAGAATTCTGAAAATCTTGCTTTTTTGAAATTGCATCAGAGGACTCAGGAAATCTCGCTCATCACTGTTTTAGTACTTTATCCCTTCCAAAGTTGACAGTGTGTGCTGAGGATCTTTTTCCTATGTGAGAGATACAGCTAAATGTCAGCCTTTCCCATGGTGAGCCCTTGGTCAGGAAAACACTGATGAAAGGGAGAAAGAAACAGGAGAGCTTCTGATGGTCTGTTCAGCTCAAGGAAAGTTATTTGACTCTAGATCCAGGGCAGCCACTGGGACTGAGCAGCAATATCCAGTGTAGCTGCAGGTAGGCCAAATGAGAAGCTCATGGGTAGTGTTGTATTAATTTCAAAAAGATGTTCTGCTGAAGAGGGAACATGGAAAATGCAGAGTCCTTCCTCTCTTCTTATGCCTGAATGTAGAAATCAGGGAGTGAATTTGGGACAGAATAGCACAGAAATAAATAATAACTGTGCATGGCCAGCAGAAAAAGTTGTCCTTCCCTTGAAAGATGAAAAGGACCTCAGAGCTGCAGGTATTCTCAGTCTGTCACAGGAGGATGGACACGTAGACGAGCCATTGCAGGCAAGAGGTATCTGGTGAAAAGCTCGAGGAGAGCTAGGTCTCAAATCACACCTACCTGTGCCCTGTATCCTGTGCCCTGGAGTGTGGTCAAGCAACTCAACGTCCTACTTGCAGGTCTATTAGTGGTGGACCAAGAGGGGGCCCATGTGCTGGTTTTGGTGTTGAATTATATTAAAACCAGTCTGGCAACTAATCCCAAATCAATGTCCTGATAGTGAGGAAAAGATTTGTGGGCTAAGATCTAAGCAGACCTGGAGACATGGCTGTCAGTCTATCATTATACACTGTAAAATCATACAGATGGGCTCCTCTATTCCTTCTTGGAGTGTGTGTATGAAGAGTTCTCCCTTGGGTAAGAGGATGCCCACCATGGATGCTCCTTGAGGTTGAGTGAAAGAGATCTTCCCATGAGCGTTGGTGTGGTCAATTGCATCAATCTCTAATTAATAATGGTTTATTTTTGATAACTTTATTATAATTGCTTTTAATATAATTGCTTTGATATAGTGTGGTACCATATCTTATCCTATACTATACACCACGAGTTTTAGCTTTTATACTGCATAAGAAATAATTCTGATTAAGATAATTTGCCATAAAAAATAATTCATTTAATGTAAATAGATCTGATTTGCCAGATCTTTAGTTCCTGCAGAACAAAGTTACTTAAATCGTTGACAAATTCTGGGGCTAAGATTGGATCCAATCACACCTAGGCTTCTCTCTGAGAAGCACTTTAGGTTGAAAAGCTGTCTTCATGGCTCAGTGTCAGGGCTTCTCTAGTAAACTTTATCTGAAGCTCCCAACCCATCCATGACAGAGTGTGAGACCAAAGAAGCTACTGGGATAAGAAACCAAAGTTCATCCAGCAATTGTTACAGCTCCCCTAGACACCATTATAATGGAGCTGAGTGTTACAGATGGCAGCCAGAATATACAGATTTCTTTATGTAGAATATATTACTCATATTTGGGATTTGAGTCTTCTTCTCAGCAGTACTCAGTTGACAGCATTACTGCAGAAGACTATGGGACTGAAGTTCTGACTGGGCTGTCAAAATTTGACAATGACAGTTTTGGTCAGGCTGGAATTTCTGTTCCTGGAATTTTATTTTCCAGGTTCAAATCTGATAGGGCTTTCAGGCACTGAGAGACAAATTGACCTGAAGGACTTATACTGTGCCCATCACATCCAACAAGTTGGGAGTTAAGGAACAACTGTGATTGTGCCCAGTGACCTGCCCTCTAGGTTGTGCTTGGAGTACTGCCCTGGTAATTAAGATGTGGACAGTCAGATAGTGGTGAAGGAGTATATGGTCAATAAAAATGACAAATTTAAACATAGACAGAAACAATTTTTCCTCAAAATATTACAGGAGGGACAGCATCATTAAAAAATATCCATTTGACAGATAGGAATTTAAGAATTTCCTTGGGTTTTTCACTTTATAATGGCACCTGGTCATTGTTGTTGTTTCTTGGAAAGGATAGAGCTGCATACACTATTGAGATCATATTCTTTATTTAATTTCTCATTGGACTTAATATAGTCTCTCTGCAGGGGTTGTATGCTTTGTCTAAACAATGTGGATGGAATCCTTCATAACTTGCCCAGCATTTGAATAAGCATTCACAAATCCATCCCCCTGATGGGATGGACTGTGCTGCAGGAAAGCAGAGTTGGTTCATATGGCCCAATATTTCAGTTCTTGTCTTTTAGCAGAGAGCATTTGAGATCATGGTAAATTATTGCATTGTGACTATTAGCTGAGTATGATTCCTAAATTACACACTTTTCCTAAAAACTGTGTAACTAACAGAAGAAAAATAGAGCTATCTACTCAAGTCATCTTGATAGCAGTATGATCTTATGTCACCTAAACAATACCAAATTACTGGAGTCTGAGAAGATTAAAATAGTGTTGAACAGGAATTCACCAATGTTTACAGATCCCTAAGATGAGAAAATTATGATAGTGTATTGGGTTTGTTGCAAGTGGAACAAGTCAGGTTCTGAAAACTAGGTTTTAAAATTAATCAGTTTTTTTTCTAAAGAAAGGCTATACAGAATTGTTTGTTGGAAGAAACTAAAAAGGTAAAAGTTTACACCTCAAATTGAAATATTGTTTAATTTCACCTTTTTTGGCTCATTTTCAGCACATTATGCTTTTTCATAGCAGAAGCTTCTTATCTGCTTTTCCATTTTTAATACCTAATAAATCTCTAACTTAATTATAGTTAATATAATGTTGTCAAATACTGAGAAATCATGAGTAAATCTTCTAGAATTTATAGATTTGGATTGGTTTGTGGGCTTTTTTGCTATCTGTTTGGGGTTATCCTTGTTTGACTTCTATCTTTCACAGTTTTAGGAAATGATTTGGGGTTTTCTTCTGCTTAGATATCAGCACTGGAAACATGATTTTTTTAATGGAAGTTAATAGCCTCCTAATTAGTATAAATCTAGGAGCTAGGTCTTTAGGAGAAGCATCAAATATCATGAGGCTAATAATAAAATTGCAAGAGCTGGCAATATTGTTATCCAAAAATGAGTTAAGATTCCTTATTTTGCCAGAACAATAGTCATTTGTCTCAAATTTATCAGTAGCCTTTTAACTTTTACAGTTATGTCAGAGGTGTGGAAACATTTATTTTTATTTCTTACCTACAATTTACTTGTCTCTCTCTTAACGATGTTGTCTGGGTCTTCAGGCAAAATATTACACATCAACTTGTCATTAAGTCACAGTTTTGAAATAGAGCTTTTTACTCCATCCTGTGTATCCACTGATAATTAAGTAAGAATGCCAAAATACTTCCTTTGCAAACAAGATTTTTCCCTTTTTCTTTACTTTTTCTCTTGCATTTCTTTGGGTTTTTTTTTTCTTTCTCTTTCATTTCCTTTCCCTCTGTTAGAATTTTTTTTCTGTTAGTCATTCACTTTTCACAGTCATTAATGTGCTCCTGCCTGAGAATAGAAAGAAAAAGAACAGTAAAATATGATTAAATATTAGCTGAACTGGTAACAAATTTGTTGGCAACAGGACAAATTGGTGTGCTGCTATGCTGGCTCATACAGAATATTTGAAAATGTCACCAAAAAAAACCCTGGCACAGGCTGGTCAGATAGGCTGTGGATGTCTCATCCAGAAAGTGTTCAAGATCACTTGGATGGGCCCCCAAACAACCTGGTGTAGTGAAAGGTGTCCTTGCCCATGGAAGAAGCATTAGAATGAGATGATCTTTAGGGTCCTTTTCAATCCAAACCATTCTGTGATTCTGTGATGGGCAAAGGATGTGTTTTTCCCCCACCTGCAAAAATGTAAGGAGAATTTTACACACAGGATCTCAGAAGCACCCTTGGTAATTTGTTATGCCTGTTGCTGCTGTGTACCTCAGCAGAACATTAAAATTATTATGTAAGCATTCAGGTGTGCTTGAAAAGATTAGAGATTATCAGTTTTGTAGGAGATTAAATATATCCTGTCTGTGCAGGGCTGACAAGATCTGTCACAGGCAGGAAAGCAAAATGGCTGTGTCAGAAATGAGCAGCTAAACCTGTTCTGGTCTTGCTCAGAGAAACGAAGGGGTGGAGGACAATGAAGAAAGTGATAGGGGGGAAAGCCACAAAGAAAAGAAACATTAAAGACTATTCCCAAAATAAGACTGCTGCCACTGGGAGGATGATAGAAATGACTGAGGTGGTGCCTGTGGAAGGGCCCAGTACAACCAGCCCAGAAGCTGCTAGTGACCATCCTCACTGGCCACGGACCCTGCATCCACACTGACTTTAAAATTTAAACTTATATGCTATGCCATAGTAAATGTCCCATCATTTAAAAAATGTGCTTTGACTTTGTTATTACCACAGCTTTCCTATCAGACCTCATCTCATCTTGGCAGCTCACTAGAACACAGGAGTAGCAGACATTCATGATCAGAAGACTTAGATCTGTAGATATCCTTAGAACATATTTTTCAGTCTTTAAGAACCCAGCTTATTTTGTACTTCTCTGTTACTCTTGCTCTCAGAAGTAACATTATAATCAGAAGATGATGTGAAGGTCACAAGTAGCACTGAAATTAGAGTTGCATGTATTTTGGAACTCACTTCCTATTGACATGGCTCTGCACAGAGCCCTCAGAAGCAGTGTCAAAATTCAGGAGAACACTGAAGTTCATTAGAAGCAGTTGCTATCCATTTAAAAGGAAAAGCTGCTTAGGTGCTAGATACTAGAAGCCTAGATTATTGCTGCTTGGTTTTAATTCTGTACATTGATATAAGACATCAGATCAATTAGGTTCTCAGTTCTATTGCACACTAAAAGACCATCACTCGTTATGACCACCAAATCTTAGTTCAAACACAGGACTGGCAATCTGCTTTGGACTTCATCTCTCATCTCTGGCAAATCTTGGGAAGACTTTGCTATATACTTTCAGCTCATATTGAAAAGCACACTGAAAATGGTTTCATTACAAGGTAATATGAAAATAAATAAAAGAAAAAAAAGCACAAACACCCCTCTTATTTTCTCTAGGGAAATATCACCTCAGAAATTTTAAAATATTTTATCTCTGAAAAGTAACAGCAAAGAGCAGAAAAAAGCTCAGGGATTCTTCTCACATCTTCACAATCATGGGTTTATTGTTTCTTCCTCTATCCTGCTAGCTTTCACTTGTTCATATTGAAATAATTAAAGGCAGGTAAATATAAAAAGAGCTTTATATTTAATTTATTTTATACCTTATCTAATATTGTACATAAGAAATATTGCATATTATAATTTTTGTACTTTATTAATTTATTATGTGTGTTAGATATTTGAGAAATGTCTTTGTATACTAGAAAAATAACAGTCTTTCCACACAACTTGCCTGTTGCCACTCATGTTCTTTCAAAATTTTTGCATTTAATTTCTTGGTATCATATGATGCTTTTCCAGCTAAAGCATTGTGGAAGTGTGTGAGGATCATAACAGCAAATGCTTCTCAACACCAATTAAGAAAGCAAGACAAGTAAAAATGAGAGTTTCCAGTAAAAATGAAAAAAATGAAATAGCACTGGGAACATTAAGAAGAGCAAAGTGAAGCTTCTGATATGACGTATATAGCGTAAAATTTTGATTCTTGCTTGTTTTAGCAGACTATCTAGGGAAAAGATTTGTAACTCCTTTAAGCATCACCTTCCTTCACAGGTTTTGGGAGTCAGTCATTCAGATGGACAAAAGTTCTGTGGATAGCTTGGCAGGTCAGTGGAGCTCGACTCAACTACCTGACCTTGTTAATCTGTGAAGGGGATTTAACTCAGACTGTCTATCCCACTGCTCCTGCCATCCGCCTCTCCAGGTAAAATCTAGCTCAGATACTCATAGAAGTTCTGCTTCTTCAGAAAACCTGCACAAAAATACTTTGCACAAAAGGGCAAAATCCAAAAGGTTCCTCAAAAGGAGGTGGGTACTGGAAGCAGAACTCTCAAAGTCTTGTGTGACAAGATGGAAAGGCATCCTTCCTATCCATCATTTAATCACCATGTGGTGGATCACACACAGAGGGCCAAGGACCTGCTACCAGGGGGAATGAAAGCTAATGGCAGCCCTCCTACAAGTGAAAATAATTAATGAAAAATTTATTACCTGTATTATAGAAATTGCTGCTGGATAGTCCCCAGATAAATTAAATTAATAAAGTTGCAGAGTAATTAAGCCATATCTTTCTGTTTTCTTGCATGGCTGGGGCTGATGCAAGCTCAGCAGAACAGAGGAAGGGGAGGATACAGTTTTGAAGGGCTGAAGTTTGAAAAGCAGAAGGCTAAGTGTATTAAAAAGAAACTCAAAGTAAAGGCCCCATAGATAATGTGAGCATAGGCTTTTGAATAAGTTATTATGCTTCATTTTAGGAATATTATGGTTTATGGGAGTTTCAGAAATGTTTCAGAAAAAAAACCAATGTTTTTGCAAAGGAAAAAAGTTGGTCCTGTGAGATGAACAATAGAATGGAGTTACAACAAATTTTTTCAGTGCAGTGACATATTATCTGTTATAAATAAAACTACATATTATGTGTACATTCTATGTAATTACTCTTTGAAGTGAAAAATTTGCAGATTGAACTTTCTCAAACTTTCTGACACAAATTGCTTTGCCACATATTGATTTAAAATTAGAAGCAAAACTTCTGAGAAAAATGAACATTTGTTACTTGTCTTGACAATGTACGAACAAATTCCTTACTTTTCTGAACTTCAGTTTTATTAAGTAACTTTCTATAAGACAAGTTTCAGCAGATCAGCACAAAATTTTCTTAATTTCATTACAGGCTGTAAATTAAAATTAATGAGGCTGACACCCACAATTAACAATGAAAAATGCAGATTGTTATAATTACTTAAGCAATAACATTGCTTTACATAGAAGACTTAAGGTGCTCCACAAATTATTTACAAGTGTTACATAAAACACAAAAAATGACAATTTCAATTTATTTTGTCAGTATAAAAAACAAAAATCCTTACTAAAACCTTTCTCAATTGGGAATCTCTCGCCATGCATAATTAAGCAAATTTGATTGCAATTAAGCCTGGCTTCTACAGTGGAGTTTTAATTAATGCAAATCTGGCATCTACATCTATAAGATTAATTTTTGTGAATTAAAAGAAAACAACAAAGCATATTCAAAAGTGTAGTTGTATTGTTGAAAGGATGGAATGCAAAATCTGATTATTTTTCAGTCTTCCATGTGGATAGCCTTTGACTTACACTTTAAGGAGGGATATTTTATTTGGATCTGTTGTTTTATTTCTCAAAGCATTCATTATTAAGCAGGATCATAGCAATTACACGAGGCTTTGTCTAAGGAACATCTTTAAATGTAATTATATACGTTTAGAAGTAGAAATTAATTATAATATAGGCTAAGGAGTGAGGGCACCATTAGACTACACAATGTTTTTTCTGAAGTCACTATCCTCCTCTCATTTGGGGCAAAGAATATCCTGTGGCAACTGTGGGAATACTGGAGAGGTTTTCAGACATATTTTAATAAGATCCTCCCTCAAAATCCCCAAAATTTGAATTACTTTTATAGGATAGAGGAAAAGAGAAATGTCTATTTGTTTAGCAATGTGTTTGAATTGATTTTTAAAATGTTTTTTTCTGTGTTAAATTTGTTTGTGCTTAACATCTTTAAAAGAAAAATTCTTTATCTGGAATTCTGTTCCTTTGAAAGTGTCCTATATAAAATGTCACCTATTCTGTCAATCTTTCTATATAAAATATTTAGCTTTAGAATCTACATAGCTTGTCTTCCTCTTAAATACAGTAGTATGTAATTTTATTTTACCATTTGTGCGATAAAATGGTCAAATGGAAATGGACCATGAGCAGGACAATTAGATATTGCATTGAAAACTATTCTTCTTATTGGCATGCCAGAAGGTAAATTTCATCCAGTCTCTCCATAAGATGTCAGTCAGGTAATTCCAAGGAAGCATTTATCTGGTTGGCAGAAATGCTCTGACTGAAGTGTAATTTTCTATTGCTCCACTTTTTTTTTTTTGAAAAAAATATGGACTGGGTTTGCAGAGAAGGTATCAATTCTTTTTTAGTCAAGGATGAAAAGGCTGAGTCAAACTTGTGTTAGATAAGAGGTCAACCCCAAGATCCAAGTGCCTCTGGGAGAAAATGAACCCCAAAACTCTTGCATGCAGATTATTGGATGTCTCTGACCCTGATATGAGATGGAAAATTAGAAGATGTGTAGTTTTCCTTCATATCGAATACAGCTTCTTTCTTTCTAATTTCTTTCCTTACCTATTCAAAACCAAAAAACCCTCCATTTTGTTATCTGAACTGAAATTTCCCAAATATGTTCTGTCAGAGGAACTGTTCTTTTATGGCTGTGCCAGGGAGAGTAGAAAACCAAGTCCTCAAGGGGCTATAAATGCTCCCACACTTGGTTCTTCCAGTACAGTCATTATCACAGCTCCCAGAGGCAGCCTCCAAAGGCTCAGGGTGCTCACAGGGCACTGGAAACAGCAGGAGGTGAGCTCAGCCTTGCAATCACATGCACTGCTTTTGCAGTAGTGGATTTATAAACCTCAGCAGCCTTTTTGCTCTGCTGTGTTTTACAACACAGGGCTATTTACAGATTTTCTTTAATTATATTTAATTTCAGAATATTAAGTCTAGTATTTATTTTAGTTGAAGTCAAAGACTGTTGTTGTTAATATCAGTTTTAGACAGAAGATTTCTAACTCGATTTTCAAAATTATCAGCTCAAAAAACAAGATAAAAGATAGAAGATGTTCTGTAAATCTCTGGTTATGGATCAACTCCTGCCTTTGCAGATCTGGAAGAGCAGCAGTATAAGTGCTTTGTGACTTACATGATCTTTGCTGGAATAGTAACATGCCCATCACTCTGTCCCCTCTCCAATTTAAACATAGTTGGCACTAGAACCCTGTTCCCCTAATGCTTCTGTTTGCACGATTGTATTTGCATGTTTGTTTCTTTTAGATTGTTTATTCTCAGTGTGTGCAAAAGGAAGATATTTGTAATTATACTGTCTGTCTGCATCCAGTGTTTGATAATTTGGACAATGATTCAAAGTGGGCATTAGTTTATCTAAAGGTTACCCCTGCCTCCTTGTTAAGAGGATGAGGAAGGACCAAAGGAGAGATATCAAAGGGGAAAGTTTGTTTTCTAAGCACAATGATTAAAACTGTTTTTGCAAACCAGTGAGGTTTGGAGGGTTGTATTTGTTTGTTTTCCTCATTTTTCCGCAATATTTTTCAGCAGTCTCAGACATGCTATTTTTTGATCCAAACGGGGTAGACATTCTCACAACTAGTTTAACATGCATGCCCACACACACTCATCCTCCTAAAACAGAGAAGGAAAGCAGCAACCACTTTGGTTAAAACTGGGGTCAGAGAATGAGATTGTGGTTCTCCTTTCTCTCATACAATTAGTTAATCAAGCTTTTGTTGAAAGTTTTATAGCATTGTGGGTTTAGAATGAATCAAGACATAAAAACTTCTGAGATCAGAGAGAGATTATCAACCTTAATGAGAATAAGGAAAATTAAGAGAACATTAATAGTAATGATACCAAAATGAGAACTAGAAAACCAGTCCAGGAAATCTACACACACTTGTGCCAGTCATTAATCTGAAGACTGTGATTAAAATATAAGAAATTATTCCATCAGATTGTTGTGCAAACATGCTGAGAACATCCCTCTCCTGGATTGTGTTTTTGAAAGAAGCCTAGGGCCATTAGGCACTCGAATCCATGAATAAATCCTTGTCTTGGTCTACACCTTTTCAACATCTAAAAAATAATAAAGGTACATTGTGCTGGTATTTCCTGTTTAATGTTCATTATGCACTGAAGAGGTATTGAGAAATAGTTTTTCTCCTGCAGTTATGAAAGAATTATACTCTTTTCTGAGTGAATGAAATAAGAGCAGATTTTGTGAGTCTATGCCAAAATCTCTTTAATTAGGTCATCATTCTTAGGAAAATAATGCACCAGCAGCTTCAGAGAAAGTGCAAGGCATGACATATTTGAATTAACTCTATTTAATTAAAGGAACACCTTCTGAGGGTCTCAGATTTCATGGTACAATCCCGTTGTCACTGTGACTGCTATCTTATGCTGCTGGAGCTCAGGTTTTGTGTTGCACTTGTTGGTCTTGTTTTGTGCTAGAAGAACTTTGTTTTATATGAGCACTGATCACAGAGAGAGGAAGAGACCAATTACCTGGGACAAAACTGGAGGAAACGCCCTTAATGAAATGCAGTGGAGATGATGGAAATGGAAAAGGAGCAAGGAGGGTGGAGGAGAGTTTTAAGCAGTTTAGGGAAGGAAAAAAAAATATGAAAAAATAAGTAAAAGGGTTTAAGTGATGTGTAACACTCAAAAATTCAGGGCTTTCAAATGGAAAGTAGCAACCACTGCTGCTATGTTTCCATATGTTTGACAACTTTCCCACTTGTCAGTCTGTAAGTGAAAGATTTTATGTGTTAAAAAGGTCACAACTAAGGTGGTGTGCACTAAGAATAGAACTGCAGCTGTTTTCATTTGTGCACATAAAGTCAAAATGGTTTTGTTAAAACCACAGGAGAAATTCCACCAAAAAATATGTTTTCTAATTCTTTTTTTTAATTTATACATTGATTTCTGAAAAGAATATTTTTTTTGTCTTGTTTCTTGATAGAATTGTATTCTTCTCATTCTTTTGACTGTGAAGGAAGATATTTTTTTCTAGGAGCTTGTTGGGAAAAAAAATGTTGAAAGGTAGTCATAGTAATTATGATCTGATGTCATAGCACTGAAAGCAATTAGAGATTTTTAAAAGAGATGCCCTCTTTTGAGGGTTATTATTTGAGTTTTTGGGACATGCTTGTCTAGTTTGTTGATTGGTTATTTGGTTTGTTTCTGCTAATATAAAAGATAAACTGTTCTCAGTAGTGAGGATATAAAAGAGGAATTTTGGAAGGGATTTTGAGTGTGAGGAAGGGAGAAACATGAAAAGGTAGGGAGAAGAAATTAAGAGAAACTGCTATCTAGAGTATGGGAACAAGGATGTTCAGAGGATAGAAGAAAGAAAATTACTGGATATATGCACAGAATGGAGGGTTCTGTGGAATGAAGAGAAAAATTAAAAGTTAATTGTATGCATAATCTAGTTTCTCTTATGTCAATGAAAAAAACAGCAAAATTCAGCTTACCTGGCCAATATATCACATTCCACACTTCTCTAGAAGAGCATAAGGAAGGGAGAAGACATTGAAGACTGATACTCTCAGTAATCCTGAATTTCTAAAAGTGAAAAAGAAAAAAAAATAGAGACTGATACACTGTAAAGTAAAATTAAAATTATTGCTTTGTATTTCCCTCTTTGAAATTACCATCTGAGGCTTATCATTTGTAGAATTGAACATTTGCAGGAAAATGTAACCTAAAGGTCTGTTTTTATCTTCTAGATTTTCAAGAGAATATTTGTGATGAACATATGAGTGAAGTGGTAATCGTCTCCAAAAGGAAGTTTAAAAAGTCCAAGTATGTAGGGCAAGAATGAGAAAACCCATAACAGAACATAGAAAGAAATCTATGCCTGTAGTGATGGAGGTGTGTGTACAATCAACTAATTTTAAAATCTAAGATAGCTCCATAATATGGTTGTTATGTGATAAATGCAATATACTTATAATTTACCCTGGTTCCTTATCAAGAAAGAAGATAGCCCCAGAGACAAATATAGACTTATTGTGTCTAAATATTTTAAGTGTTCTTTTTTTCTCTCTCCCATTAATTGATTTGTTGATTTAAAGTTACTGACACAGAAGCTTAATCAGTCTAATATGTGATATCTTTTCTCTCGCCTCCTCTCTGTGCAGCAATGATTTTAGCAAAAATATGAAAATGACAAACATTTCTTATACATCGAAGTTGAAAAATGAACAAAGATATGATTTAAAGGAGCAAATTTGATTAAAGTAACTTCTACATTAATCCATTACAACCCACAAAATTATTTTAGTCCCATGGAGTGATTTCTTCACTTTCTTATTTACAGAAGCGTAGTCTCATTAACATAATTTGCAAGTGGCTTTTCAAAAGTATTTCTATATTATTTAAGAGATATACCTGGAGAATTCTACAGGATTCCTTGCAGTATTTCATTATTTCATGATCTTTGCAGATTGCCTCATTCTTTTAATAACATGAATTTCTCTTTTTTATTCGTGCCATAGAAATTAAGGGCATTATCATGTGTCATTATTTGATGGACACTGATTTGAGAAAAGGATATTCTGGATTCCAACTTTTTAATAGCAATCTCCTTCCTTACAGCACATTCAGTGACCAGAATTCAGCAGTTAATACCATGAAAAAGTTTAAAAAGAAGGTCAAACACAATTTGCTCATGTAGATAGTAATCTGCCATCTTGAAAAATATAGTACAGAAGCCTGAATAGATTAGCTAGTTTATGATTATGAGTCAGTGCTCATGGCTGAAGAAAAAAGAGTTTAAGGTCTTGCAGATGAATTCATGAAGTTATTTAAGAGGTGAATCCATAATGCCAAACTAGTTATAACATCAGTTTTAATAAACTTCTAAAATGTTTCTGTAGAAAATCTGCTTCAATATTAATTGCTGCTTACAACAGACAAAAGCAAACATTTCAGTAATTTGAATTGTGAATGGTCTCATATGCTTATGGAATGCATTTTTTAAGAAACTGCTGTAGCGTATTTTAAGGAATTTCTCTGGAAAGCTGTAATTAATATGACTAGTAAAATCAGTATATTTCAGTAATTAAATGTTCATGCTTCTTATACAGCATGTCACTAGATGTCACTCTGGATTCCATTATTTGGTATTCTGGTGATTTCTAAATTTTTCTGCCTTTCTGTATCTACTTTCCCCACAACAAACCTGAACAGACAATGTAAAATGTGCATGAATAACACAGAATTGCTGACTGAATGTCAATTTTCTAGTGTGTGACTTCTATTGATCATTCATTATTGACATGAAGGTCTCTAGTGTCTCTCCTTTCCTCTTTAAACTCCTTCTCAGCTAAAATTTCCAAACAACAGAACCAGAAGGCCTTGAAGAACGGGATGATTCAGGTCTCTTAGGATGTTTTACAGAGTACTTTGACCTCAGGAAGGCATCAGAGGTACCTTTTTATAAAGACTCAACAACTGTTTGGAATAAAAATTTAAACACCAGGAAAAAAGAACCTTCTACTTAAATTGAACCACTTTCATTGACACATTTTTGGTGTAAATATAACTGGCTGCTTTTGGCAAACGTAAGGACTTTTTGAAACAGTTTTTTAAATGTATGCATTTCCCTTCCTTGTAGCCAATAAAATATAAATAGCATTTTCACGGTGACGAATGACATGTAGTACAGTATTCTATGATCATGGTTCCAGGATTTTATTTCTTTTAGCTTTGTATACATTAATTAAGTATACACAATCAGGGTTGAGTGCAGAGACAGCTAAATAAACAAATGACACTGTAGAAAGGTCTTTCTGCATACTAATCATATCCTACATCTGCAAGCAAAAGCTCTATAAATCGATTTGCTCTTTCACATCAAAAGACAAACAGTGAGGCAAGTCAGCAGTTCCTTTGTCAAAGTCACAGAGATTGCTGTTCTTCACAAATGCATTTCTACAGAGCTGAATTCAACCATTTGATGATTAGCATTATTGGCAACTCTTCAAAGAAGATTCATCAAGTAATTTGCAATTGGATTGGTTGCCATTTTTATGATTCTACCCCATGAAATTGAACAAAAAATGATTGACATTTGAATTCTTACTTGGAGGACAAAGTGAACTAGCATAAGAAAAAGAAGCAAGCAGATTCCCAAGAGGTTGGGAAGCTGCTGTGATGTCTCTGGTGATTCCCACATGGACCAGATCAGATAGGTCTGAAAATTAAATGAATTGGTAGGGCAGAGGCAAGCAGGAAGATGTAACTTCCTGTGAATATAAGAAAAAATAAAAATGCCAATTTTTTAAGATGTCAGTGTATCTATCTGTGCTTATGTGACCCCTCTAAACACTAAATCCATTCATGTGAGAAAAATCTCACTGAGAAGGAGGGAAAATCAGTCTATCACTTCACATCCTTTATGTGCAAGAATTGAGTTCTCTGCTATCAATGCACATTAGATATGTATGACAAAATTAAAGAACAGCACAACATATTTGTGTATACATGTAAATAAAATGCAGCTGTGTGAGAAGCTGCAAGTGATGTGACTGAGTAGAGGAACTATTCAGACCTTGATAACGTTATTTGCTCACAGGTTTCCATTTTTCAAAACAAACCTACAAAGCAAAACAATACTTGCTGGAATTCTTATATATTTTGTCTCCTGTTATCTCTGTTTCAGAAATTATGAGTCAGAACCTTCTCTGCCCTGGCAAAATTACAAAGATATTTTGATTCCTCCTTGAGTGTGGTATTCCCAAAATAGGAGGTGGGTGGATCTTAATACAGAAATGTATAGATAGAAAATTAAGTGTATATGAGTTCATTTGCTTATGGTTACATAGCTTTTTCCATCTGCAGAATATTTATTGTATATATATTGTTGTTGTTGTTGTCGTTACGATGAAACTTATACCTCCATAGCCTCTTTTTTAAAATAGATTTTCTCTCCTATGTTTTGACCTCTAATGACCACAGATATTTTTAGACAGACTGATCCATCTGTTTCCTACTTATACTACATAAACTCAGGTAAATCTATTCCATGAGCAATTAGGAAAGCTAAAACATGCTCATAACTTATTTCAAATATTCTTATTCTTTATTTCACAATGTGAAAAATCCCCCAGAAATGAGAATAACTGAGTAGTAGACTAGATAAGATGAGACAAAACAATAAACTCAGATAGAAAGTAAAAAAGTGGCAGAATTAACTGGAAAAGTTCTTTAAAGAATATCAAGTTATTCAAATTATCTCACACATTTTCATTTACTTTAATGTGAGGAAGCCTGGAAGGGTTTTTTTTTGCCAGATATCTGTTCAGATGTCTTTCTTCAAAAAAAATTAAAAGAAAAAAAACATCTGTACAAAACGAACCAGGTTATTTATTCCGAATTTTAAGTTCAGCAGACTTTCACAATCTAAAATTAGGACCCACACCTAAAGGCTGAATTTAAAACCATATTGTTATGGTCAGTATATCCAAGCTGCCTTCTCAAATATACTTGTTGAAATATAGTAATGAAGAAATTGCTTCTCTAATCAAGATACAGATGAGAATACTGCTTTACAGATCATATATCACATAGAAATTGAATTTTAGAAGGCTGTGGGTTACATTGTCCAGGATTAATTTGTCTAAAAACTGTCTCTAACTGAAGGATGGATTTTGAAGATAGCTGGATCCCTATATGTAGGATCCAGAGGCTTCCTGGTCTGATCCTGAATCAATCATTAAAATATGCTTCTTTTACAATCTCAGAGGCTGACCTTAAGACCAAGGGTGTAATATCTCTCTGGAGTGTAATGGTTACCTATCTAACCTGCAATACCTCCCAGACTACATATTTTGCTCCATGGTTGGCTAGATGCAACTGTCTGGTATTGTATGAAATCACACAAACAACTAAGGGTGTTAACCACCTCCCTAGGCTTTATGTGTCTGAGGTACTAAGGCTAGGCATGTGGTGTCCCTTAATCCTGCCTGTCATCAGAATCTCCATTAAACAATGACAGGGGATAATCAGTGTTACAAGTCCTATTAAAGGTGATAGGGCAAAGACACTCCAAATAATGTCTAGGCCTATATGTCACTGCTTTTGGTGAAGCCATCATACACAAAAATAGAAATACACCTGTATACCTATATGTGACAAGTTCAAAATAACCATGTGGAGAAAAATATGTGATATTTTTCATAGTTTTTCTTAAAATTACTGTCCATGGCACAGTGGCACACATCTTATATTTTAAAGAAGTGGATGCTCGTTTCCTCTATATCATATTTATTTCTCTCTTGCAAGTTATGTTCTAATGCCAATATTGGTATTACCTCCCAAATCAAAAGAAACAAAGCTCTCTATTCAAGAAGGTATGATAACTTTTAATCAAATGGAATTTAAAAAGAACCCAAAAAAACCCAAACCCAAACCCAAAAACACAGAGAAAAAATTTAATAAATCACTTCAGGCTGTGATTGTCCTTACTTTTAACTTATATCAAATAAATAGTTTGAGGAAATTCAACAAAACTAAAACCACTGAATCTGCCTAGTGATATGAGAACTTCTACTTTTCCCAAGGAAATCTTACTTTAAAGGTCAAGTAAACAGAAAGAATCAGTAATGCTGATTGGTATTGATATTCTAATAACTTTGATCTCTGCCCTACTATGAGATCCCTCACAATATAATTGGAAACTATGAAAAACAATGACAATATAATTAGCATGTATTCTAAAAGAACTGTGACTATAATATCTAGGGCCTCTATTGAAATAACTAAAATTTTATACCTTTGTTGATTTGACTCATTCAATGTCGTCTTCACTTCTGGAATAAATTGATGTGACTCTCACTGAAGTGAATGTATCTGCCTTTGGAACAAATATGGTCTTCTGTAACAGACTATGCATATTATGGCAACATCTAGAGGAACTGGAGATCACTATTATTACTTTATTATTGAGTCTGAAGAAAATAATTCATCAAATATTTTACCAGATGCTGATTCTTGTATGTACTTCAGATGTTTGTTACGTATCTTTGGTGTGTGCTATTCAGTGTATCTCTTCAAAAAGAATATTCATTGCCTTGGTGATCCAGGTTTTGCATAATGGTATATGAGCTCTTATAGAGTACCATCCTCACTGTTCAGAAAGTTACTTCTTTGAGTATTATATCTCCAAATTATACTAGCATTAGAGAGAGATTGTTTTTATGAGCGGAAGTCAGGATATCACTCATATTAATTGCCTAGCTCATAAAGCTGTGAATTGATGAAACTAACCACGGTTCTAAAGGGAATTCTATGGTAATGGATTTTAAGAAGACATCTGATTCTGGGCCTTATATTAACCAGACTGACTATTCACTGAGTAGCTGCTCAGAGATTGCTGTAATGCTTTGTATATTCTTAATTACAGCAGTGCTAGCCACTTTCAATGCAGTCTTTGTAGTCTACAAACTCTGGTCAATGTTTGCCAATCAGATGTAAAGCACCAGGCCACATGAGTTACAAATGCCAAACAACTAGCCCTGCCTTTCCTCTGGTGGCAGTCCACCTCTGAAAACCTGTCTGTTGTACTTGGTGCTCAGTGCACCAAGTATGGAAATAGCTCCCTCCAGATCCCTGAGACCAGGCAATCAGCATTTAGCCTTCCCACTAATATGCAGGTAAAATACAAGGCAGCTTAAAAATACACTCAAAAGGAGGGCAATGCCAGTGTTCTAAGAAAATAAGTTTTGTTGGATTAGATCAGGGAATCAAGACTAGTGGCTAAAATTCTAAAGATTATTTCTGTGTGAAATAGTTATGAAATAAAATACTTATATATTCTAAGAAGTGATTCAGTGCCTAATTATTAGATTAGACTGATGTTACTTCTTCCAGACACCTCGAACATGCATTTCTGGTGGTAACTTAGTTTTTACTTAAAAACATCACGTTTCCTTTTGGATATATATATCCAGTAGGTAAGGCACTTCCTGACCAGATGAAAGATATCAGCCTTGTCTGCCTTGTGCCACAGCAAAGACCTCTATTCCTCTGAGTAAATGCTCTCTCTCAGCCGTGGAGTGTGAAGAAAACTGTACAGCTTCTGCAAGAGCAAAAAGAGTATTGTCAGGTTACTGTATAGACTGTAAATACAGCATATTCTTAGCTTGAGGTTGGACTGTGTTATACTTCTGAGTCAGCTAGTACATGGTAGGATGTTTTGCACTGGAACAGGAAACAAAAGTCCCATGGATCACCTGTTGATTACCCATGACCCACCACAGTCTCCTGGTCTCCTACCTCTGACTATAGTATGCCACACTTCTTATCTTGCCATGGACATTGAGGAAGGAGAATAATTCTTTACTTTCCTTCCTACTTTCCCCTTCTGAACACTTGATGGTACAAATATGAATACAAGAGTTTGGTAGTGATTCATAGCCCTTTAACTGAAAATAGCATTTGTTGAACAAGATTATATGTGCTGGGGAAAATTTAAAAGGAACAGATGGAAAAGTTCTTTCTTTTTCTCTCCCCTCCCCACTTCCTCCCTCTTCTTTGCATTCTCCTCCCCTTTTTCCCTACTCTCTTTCTCTCTTTCTTCTTACTAGAATCTCCATTGGTGTTCAGTTTTTCCTTCAGACAGCCTCTTACCCCTGAGGCACCAGTAAATTTCAACCCAGGAATCTACAGTAATTTATTTCTTTGCTGTCTCCTGAACATTGGACTGATTCCTAATCAGGTGCAATGTTAATCCGTTTTCTAAAGAATTGGTGTCTTCCTTCATAAGGAGCCATTCATAATTGACACTGTTGCCTATAATAAAGATAAAATTATTTTGAGTACTAGAATTACATTTCTCAACTGTGGCTTAAACTATATCAGAAGTAGCAGCCCCATTCTTGATTAGGGTAGGAAACCATGCAACTACTAAAATAAGCAAAAGGGCTTATTAAATTAGTCTCAAATTTGATATCTATGTGCTGAGTTTGCTCCACTGTAGAGAGACCTGCACCTCCTTCTAGTTGAGCATGTACGATGGATGACTGTAAATCATCAAGTGTTGAAACTTGGGGCATACCCTTGATTAATGAAGTGGATGGCATGATGCCTGTTGAGCTGTGGAACAGAGTGCCATAATTTGTGTGCTTATACATTTTTACGCACTGCAGTTGACTCTGACTCTTTAACTTTTAACGTGCCAATTAAGCGTGTGGTTTAAACCACTTAAATAGCTGTCTTCAACTGCAACACATTAATTTATCTTCTGCTGATGAACAGAACAATTCAACAAAAAAGCAGGGGAAAAAAGTTTGAAAAGTAACAAAATTAACTTTCATTTGCTTATAGAGCTACCATAATGGGTAAAAGCAGACTTACTACCCACCTACAATAAAAAGTGTTGGTTCTTCAGAAAATGCTATTCTTTTTTAGCATTAACAAAGCAAAAAAAAAACCCAAAACCCAAACAAAACCAAATCAAAACCAACAAACAAAATACCTGCACAGAAAAGCTGTAAAGTTACAAGCTTTTATTATCCCTATTGTTCAGTTATCATAAGCTGACCTAAACTCTTATTGCTGTAAAAATACTTTGAATAAAGATATCTGACTTTCTAAAGGCTTCTGCTAAAACATGCCTAAGCATCCTAGTAGAACTTATGTTTTGAAGGAGGGTAGAAATTTAATTAAGAGGTACCTGTAAAGACGTGCTTCTCTCTCTCCACACTTCTCCCATAACTTTTCACCTCAAATATTTTTGAATTTATCTGTTTTGTTAAATAAACATTGGCATAAATCCCTTATTAACAATAAAATGTCTAGACTAGATCTAAGTCAATATCTAGGACTTGTAGCTTGCAAAAAGTGCAAGTAAATTTCTATCTCAACTCAAAATAGCATACTAGCCTATGATTGACACATATGTTCTGGCTATCTAATGTTGGTATTTTGAATTTTGTAGTTCCAAACATTTTCTTATTTGCAATATTATATATTATTTGTTAATTAATTACATCTAATTTCTGAAAGAAACTAGGGGTAGATTGGTACTGGAAATTTGAACTGGTAATTATAGGGTCATAGAATATTTTGGATTGGAGACGGCCTTTAAAGGTCACCTAGTACAACCTTCCTGCAATGAACAGGGACATTTTCAATTTCATCAGGTTTCTCAGTGCTCTGTCACACCTGACCCTGAATATTTCCAGGGATGGTACATCTACCACCTCTCTGGTCAGTCTGTTTCAGTGTTTCACCACTTTCATAATAAAAAAAAAAATCTAAATTTTCATTAGTCTAAATCTACCCTCTTCTTATATAAAATATTGCCCC
Source organism: Notiomystis cincta (assembly GCA_013398075.1). NCBI lineage: Eukaryota > Metazoa > Chordata > Aves > Passeriformes > Notiomystidae > Notiomystis > Notiomystis cincta. The sequence goes on from VZRX01002429.1 coordinate 110,890, forward strand.
TTGTCCTCTTGCAACAGGACCTACTAAAAAGTTTGTCCCCATCTTTCCTATAGGGAAAGGCTGCAGTAAGGCTGTTCTGGAGCATTCTCTTCTCCAGACTAAACAACGCCAGCTCTCTCAGTCTGACTTCATAGAAGAGAAACTCCTCTGATCCTTTTTTTTGGACCTTCTCTGGATCCAGTTCAATAAGTCCATGTGCTCCTTATGTTGAGGGCCGCAGAGCTGGATGCAGCACTCCAGGTGAGATCTCAGGATCCTGGAGCAGAAGAGCAGGATCACCTCCCTTGACCTGCTACACATGCTACTTTTGATTCAGCTCAGGAGAAGGTTTGTTTTTTAGATTCATGTCCAGCTTTCCAACCACCAGGACCCCCAAGCCCTTCTCCCTTTATCTCCAAGCCTGTATTGACACTGAGGGTTGCACTGATGCAGGTAAAGAATCTTGCACTTGGCCTATTTGACCCTCATGAGGTTCACACAGGTCCAACTCTGAAGCTCCTCGAGCTCAATAAATACCACCTTATAATCATACATTCTTTGTAAATGTAAATTTTTTATTTCACTGTAACATTATCAATGTTTTATCTATATTTTAATATAAATCTCTTTTACAAACTTTATTGAGTTTACAGAGTACCATTTGGTAACAGTTTGACTTCTTCATTTCAGCTAACAGAAATATGAGGTCTGAAATGTCTTTATTGATAATTTATGAAAATATATCACCTAGTTAGTAGCGATTATCACCAAGTTAGTAGCAATAACTTCTTTGCTAACTTTTGTGGAATAAAGAATTTCTATTTCTTCTCCTCTTCACATAAATGAAAATGGCTTTGAAATATTACCGTTGGAAGAAGATATTGCCAGATTTATATTTTCACTTTAGGGGTTTCCTCCAATCCCTATTTTTAAAGTTGTTTGTTTGGGATTTTTCTTAATTTTATATATGATCATTGAAATACCATGAAAGACAAGGAGTTCATCTGGTGTAATAGCCTTTGTCTGAGAGGGACCAAGACAAGATATCTTCAAAGAAGCTTCAAAACTGTATAAGAGGCAACAGAATTCCATACATTTGAATGGTGAAGCCTCTTTCTGGTTTATGCCCTGAAGTACACACAACTTTCTGTTTGTTTCTTTCTGCAGATGGTCCTCTAATGCTCAAAGAAGGCTGACAAGAGTCACTGTTGCAAAGAGTCAAAAATTAAACTGCAAATATATTATCCTTTGTCCTCCAAGTGTATCTAGGAAATCTAAGAAGATGGTTTTTGAAATCTCCTGGATAACAGAGACTAAAAAACACACACTTCCTGCTGTGTAATGGAAGGCAGTAGAAGGCTCATCTATCTCTTCATAGAAAATTCAATGGTCAGGAAATGTCATTACAGTACAACACAGTGAGGTTTTCTTCAAACAGTTAGTTGTATAAAATTGTCTGTCTCTTTAGCCATTTTATCTTTTCTGTCTTTTTACCCTTGTGTTGTTGTCTTCATTTATCATCACTTTCTTCATTCCCTGAGACTTCAGGATTTTTCTTTCCACTCACAAAATGTCTTCATCATTCCTGTGTTAGTCTTTAACATCTAGCAATTGTTTTCTTACCCTCTTTCAGTCATTATAATGAACAGAAACATACTTTAGCTGCACATAGATCAAATCTATTAGAGGTTTGTTTTGAAAGTATTTTGAAAACCACTGCAGAAATGCTACTAAGTGTTGAGAATAGAAAATCCTTAACCTTCACAGAGCCTACCAGGTGCACAACTTTCACACCCAGCTCATTTCACTCACTAACAAAATAGTACCCTTGCTGCACGTTTCCTTTTATTGTCTTTAAGGGGATCGAATCTATCACCATAAATCTTAAATATCTCCAAAACTACAAGTAAAAATACATAAATATATGTAACAGATGCAGAATTGCCTCCTGGGATGCATGTATTATGCATACAGAACTGTCATAACATCCCTCACACAATCACAATTTTTCCTCTGCTCATGGTCTTTACACCTATCTTATTTTGACAATGTACCTGGAAGTAATGTGGATACTAAAATGTAACTAACACCATAAAAATACATTTGCTACTTTTTGGAATTTACTTATTTATACAAATATAGAATCAAAGAAATCTCTCTAAATTAAAAAAGCAGTAATGACATAAAAGCATTTCCTTTTTTTAACCAAATTACTGTAAACAGAGCTATGATTTTCAAGAAGAAATTGTCTTTTGAACAAATTAATAGACTAAGTTTAATCCACATAGAACAATTTTACAATTTTTAAAATATTTTACCTCTTATTTTAGAATAGAGAAAAAGAGTTCAGGTTTTGATTTTATTACAATACATCTCTCTAAATTTGCCAATAATATTGTAAGTAGGTCATATTGATCCCTGATCTAGCTGATCTGGTTCAAAGTCTTAACCTTTTTAGCTGAAAAGTGGCATATCTTCTAAACAAAGTGTAAAATAATTTCTTTTCCTGTATTTTTTTCTGATTCAAAATCATCTTTTGGATGTTTCCTCTACTTGGTACTGGTATACTCTATTTAGCAAGGCAAGGTCACACCTGGGGTACTGTGTTTAGAGATACAGAGGCACTGGAGAGGGTTCAGTAAAGGGCCATGAAGATAATGGTGGGACTGGAGCATCTCTCCCATGAGGAAGGGCTGAGAGAGCTGGGCCTGTTTGGCTCAAAGAAAGTGGGGAGGGAAGCTTATCAATGTACATGAATACCTGAGTAGAGGGTGCAAGAAGAACAGAGCCAGGCTTGTTCCAGTGGTGCCCACTCACAGGACAGGAGGCAACGGGCACACACTGAACCGCTGGCTCTAGGTCATCCTGCTCAAGCTGGAGAGCTGGACAACATGATCTCCAGAGCAACATTCCCTGAAGTTTCAGTGTTTTTGTAGTGTCTTTGAGAACATTTCCCCTCTTTTTGTTTAACAGAAGTAACCACAAAGACAATGTTTCACTTTTAAAAGCAAAATAAAATGCATTGATTTGGAGATCTTGCATGGAGCTTAAGCAATGACACAAGTTGCTTGGGGCTTTGTCAAACTCTCAGATGAATAGTCAAAGATTTTTTAATCTCTTATCAGTTAAATGTTTCAATAAAGTCTACTATGTAAGGTAGGATATTACACATCACTGAATGAGTGGTAGACGAGCAATAACAAAAGTTATTCAATAATTTCAGAGGTAAATGCATTACTTGTTTTATGGCTTTATTTCTTTCCACTATATCAGACAAAATGACTGAACATGACTGCCTGTGTCTTCACAGATTCATAATGTGTGTCACAAGAGACACAGGTACTGTCTTCAATATTTTTATTTTTAATTCTAATTGATTTTTAAAGACATGCAAGAATAAAAAGATTTTGAGGACTCCTCTGTTAATAAATACACACACACTGCAGCTCTTCATATCAACAGTATTAATAAATTGTTAACAAAAGTGTACAAAGAAATTATAACACTTTTAGCAAACCATTTCTAGGTAATGTTTCAAATTTTTTTATCGTATTGCATTTATAGTAATGTGTGCTGCATTCAGATTAGCTATGTTTAATATTGCAACTCTTCTTCTACCATACCTTTCTTCCTAAGTATGTGCTACGAACCATGACATTACAATCTTAAAGCTGTAACAAGAATGAGTTATGTTTGTACTATTTCCCATTCTCATTATATTCTTTGTCACACAATGAATTAATGTTGTGCCATTCTCTGCTCTCATTACAATCTTTTCCTTATGAATGGGGCATCAGAATTTTAATGTCTTTTGTAATCTCTGAGTTATAGGAGTGTGTTACACTAGTGTGACCTTGCTAATATTTTGCATGGTCATTGGCTGGCTGCACACTGCTGGCTGTGAGCTTGCACGGAGCAGCCAATCCAGGGGGTTCGGCAGATTCCGAGGGTTCCGCTAACCTGATGTAAAGCCCAGGGACCCAGTGGGTTAGTGCTGCTCCTGAGGACTGCTAAGCACAAGGAAGTGCTCATTCCCTTCCCAGGTATGAACAAAGTATCAAGGCCTCAGTTTCCACAAATTATGAAGCACTTACAAGAGTAATAATATTCAAGTGAATATGCTTTTCGCATTGCTTTCGTTCTTATTTTGCTTTTATGTTTTTCACAGGTTTAAAAAACTGCTGTTTATTACTTCCATATTAAAAAAGAAATTAAATTTGAAGCTTCTAAATTTCTGTTGTTCTTAAATTGAAAGCAGTTGGAAGTTAGGAGTTTAACAACTTGCTGATACACTGAGTTTGTGGCTGACATATTAGAAACTTAATAAGTGAGTGCACATACAGTCTCTCTTTTCCAGTTTTGAAACCCAGAAATAGGGTATATCCATTTTCCACTTCCTGTGCTTTTAGCTAAAATTCTGCACATGTCCAGTTATGTATTTAGATGCCTTCTTGTCTTTTTAGAGTCTCACTTAGTAAAGTTTTGTATTATTAGTTTAAAACAAAACCTTTATATTTAAATAATAACAAAGTCTGATATAAGTCAGAATATATTGCAGAAATATGGAAAAACAGGATATAAATTATAAAAAGGATTCATGTTTATCAAATGTACTTTTCATGTTAGTTGATTCTTGAAAGCATTTTCCAGTTTACCCAACATAAATTATATATATGATGATGAATAAATATGGATTTTCTTTTATTTTTTTTTAATCCTATCATGTAATAAAAACATGTTCATAATCCTAAGGAGCTGCTATTAAAAGTTGTTTTGTGATAAAAATCTGAATCAGTTAGGAAAATGTTAATGCTGGCACATTGAATATGATGACAAGTAAATTGGCATATGTCAGTCAGTTCCATGTTGAAATAAAGCCAGTAACTTAAGTCTTTTTGGGAGAGTATAATTTTCCATTTAACAGGAAAGCAACTGTAAGCAATAAACAGTGTTTGACTTAGGTGCTGCTGAAACCCATAACTACTAAATCACAACCCACCCATCAGTCTGAGATACTAAGGAGGTTACTTTGGTTAGGAAACTGTTATTAAGAATTGTGTAAAACCATTGTGACCTTACACAGACTGTGGGAATGGGAACACTCATAGGAGCCTAAGAGTTTTGCTGAATAGCAACGGGTATCTTGCACACAGAATTCCTTACCTGTAGTCCAGTTCTATTTTCTGTCCTGGGGTGATATTTGAATGCTATAAGAAACATTGGTCAGCAGTGGTTCATACACACAGCTTCTTTATTTAATTGCATTTTCTTTGTTTCTTTGGAACTCAGCAACTCACAAATTTTAAATTAATTTATTTTTATAATGTTTCTAATAAACTAAAGAAATATGTTACAGCTTGCAAACTGAATTTAGATAAAATGACTTGCCTGGTTTGGCCTAGTAGTAATATCATTAACTTTGTCTCTTTACACAGTCAGGTGTGTGAAGGAAAAGTCAGGATCTGGAACCTAACTAATGGCCAGTTAGGAACATGGGCTCTAGTGGGCAGGGTTATTTTTGTTACTGTTAGAGGATTTTAGGGAAACCGCTCCTTTGTCAAAATTTAGTGTGTGGGGCAGAGAATGCACTGAAGAGCTTCTCTACTGCTCTTGCAGCCCACAAACGTGTCCTGGGCTGCATCCAAAGCAGGGTGGGCAGCAAGGGAGGGAGGGGATTCTGCCCCTCTGCTCTGCTCTGGTGAGAGCCCACCTGGAACACTGTGTCAGCTCTGGGGTCCCAGCACAGGAAGGACATGGACCTGATGGAGAGAGTCCAGAGGAGGTCACCGAGATGTTTAGGCGGATGGAACAACTCTGCTGTGAGGAAAAGCTGAGAGAATTTGGACTATTCAGCTTGGAGAAGAGAAGGCTCATGAGCAACCTAATTGAGGCCTTTCAGTACCTGAAGGAGGCCTACAAAAGAGCTGGAGAGAGACAGTGTACAGGAGTTTGGAGTGACAGGACAAGGGAGAATGGCTTTAAACTGAGAATAGGTTTATAATGGATATTATGAAGAAATTCTTTACTGTGACGGTTGTTAGACACTAGAAGAGGTTTCCCAGAGAAATTGTTAATGCCCCATCCCTGGAAATGTTCAAGGCCAGGTTGGATGGACCAATGAGCATCCTGGTTTAGTGGAAGGTTCCTTGCTCATGGCAGGAGGATTGGAACTAGATGATATTTAAGGTCCCTTCCAACTCAAACTATTCTATGATTCTATGATACTGGAAAAATCTGAATAGGTCAATTTTGAAACATCTCAGCAGGTGCATATCTTGGAAAGTCATTGGGCTTTATCTCTGCTGTATAATCCTTTAAGAATAAGCTACAAATTAATAAGAACTTCTTCTCTAAGGCTGAATTATTATGGTGTCTCAGGAAGGCGTAACCAGGAAACCAAACCTACCAGGTGAAGTTGGCTTTTCTGGGAAAGAAATGGGAGGGACTGTGCTGTGACACAAGATCACAAAACAATATTGCAGATTTATTTGTTTCTATGACAGTTATAGGGCAACAGACTTAGTTTATTATTCGTTTGTTCCTAAAATAATATCTTTAAATGTACCAAAATAATTTTTCCTTCTTTCTCTTTTTGCATTTTTGATGTCTTGTCCTTTGCATTTAAATTGATGGTCCTGATAGCATTTAATTACTAACAAATGCAACTGTGTAACAAAGTCAAGTGAGGAATATGTGTCAAGTTTTAAATTTCTCTTCAGAGACTTGACTTAATTTGATTTGGATAATGTAGTTAGGCAAAATGAAGTTTACATAACATTAATTCTGTCCCAGAACAGTGCTGTCCATAACTTGTGAGAGGAGGAAAGTTCATATGTTTTGAACTTTGAAGCAATCCTTTTACAGGTTAAACCTCAAATTCTGAGGTTTTCTCCCATTGTGTTAAATGTATTAAGGTAGATTTTAGATAATTACTTCAGTTTCCAAAACTTTGTGTGGCTACTTTCCTTCAAGGAAAACCTAGGTTGGTTTTATGCATTAAAAAGAGTTGCTTCCATGCAACATGCACAATAGCTCAAAAATATGTGAAACCAATGGCTAAAACGGAAGTCAAGCTCTGAAATGTCAAAATAAAGGCTATTTTTGCATTCTAAAGCCTCTTTTTCTATAAGGATTTTTATTTCCATGATCAATGGCCATTTTCCCCCTACATCTTTTTCATCTGATAGCCTCTGGCCTTTCTCAACTTGAACAGAAAAATAAACTCTGATTTTGAAAGAAGATGAGAAGAAGTACAAAAGTATCTATAAATGAATTTGTTATCAGATGTCAGAAGGCTGGACTGACTGGTGAAAAAAGACCTGACCCAGGGTACATGACATGACTACAAAGCCAAGTTTGTTTCTTTGGTTTTTTTCTTCCAGATTTGCACTCTCTGTTTTCTTTTCTTTTTTTTTTTAAATAACATTCAGAAATCAAATTTCTTATTTATCTGAAGGATTTGTATTTACATATGCTTACTTCAAGTCAGTACCAAAAATTAAGCTGCTGCAGAAAGTATCTTCTCAGCAAAAAACCGAAAAAGGTGAAGGGCTACAAAGAGCTATAGGCAACCTTGGAATTCTTGCTGATAAAAATAAATGCCTGTTTAGTTTAGAAAGTTCTATATTAAGCCCAGCAATATATAAAAGATTAATTGACACGACTGGTGGTAAAACATAGATCTTACCAGTTTCATCTGTTCTTTTCTGACTTAGCCAACTGTATAGCAGCAGAAGACTCTGAAAGGCTTTGCAAATTTTGCAAATATGAGCTGTAAATTTTGATAGAGTGAAAAAACTTAGATGTTTCTTTATTGCATTTTAGTCTGCTTCAAGCAAAAGACTTTGTAAAAGAATAAGTTTGATTCTGTTCCGAATGCATATAGAATATATGATATATAGGACATATATGTCATATATTATAAGAATTATTAATTTGATATGTTTATATATATATGTAACTCTAGTTTCCTAGAGACACAACAAGTGTTTTAGGCTCTCTACCTCGTAGTGACTTCCTTGAACTCCAAGTTTTCCCACTTCCAACATTAGAAAAAATTCTACATTAAGTTTCTTTACAGTGATAAATTGTCCAGTATTCCCTGAAAGTGAAAATTCTTGCAAAACCAATGACCAAGATGCAGTCACCTCTGGTTAGAAGTACACTAACACTGCACTTCTCAGCATTTTAGGGTGAGAGGCTAAACAATAGGTCTTATTCAGCTGAAATTGTGAGGGGAATTTAGATAAGCAGAAGGTAATTATACAGGTTAGAATTTGGCCGTAACACAGGAGCTGACACCTCCTATCAAGAGGTATGTAATCACATTGCGTGATTTTCTCAAGAAACACTATACAGAGCAGTGCTAATTTTCAATGCTCTTGTGAACAGCATTTCACAATACGTGTTATTTTTGAGACTCCACGAAAATTCTGTTACTGCTTTTAAGACATTTCCCCTGGTGCAGAGATTTATTTTTTTTTTAAGAACATGTTCTGAAAAGCACTGACAGCCTCTTCAGCGGAAGAGCCAGGATTGTCAGCCATTGATGCAAAAACCTGAATCTGCTTTGACACCCCAGAATAAGCTTCTGGCAATGTTATGTCTTTCTTTTAGATGTTTGGATAAATCACACAGCTCAGAAGCTGCATCATACATTATGCCTAGGTTATAAACAAATGTTGCTGAGGTAGGATATTTCTCAGTCCAATGTAGTGAATCTCTAGATGTCTCTCAGCTGCCTCGGGGAAATGTTTGCTCAAGGCTTGGCTGTGTGTTCCAGGTGGTTTATATGGATCTTCCAGGAGACCCAACCAAACAGATGTCCGTATTGAGGCTCACTCCTTCCTTAGGCACCTGCGTTTTTCCACCAGCAGCACAGTGTTTGGAGTAGCTGTGATCTGGAGGAGATACACTAGAAAAGAGAAGGAGAGAGTTTAGAGAGAGTTTGTGCCATCCACTGGTTGTGTTCTTTTTGCCTCTAACCTCAGTAAGGCTTGTGATCATGGCAAGTAAGGACTTTCTTTCCCAGTGGCTGTCTTATATGATACCTGATTGCTGCAGGTTCCTCCCTTCATGTGGTTTGTGGTTGCTGGCAGCTGACCTGGACTGAACAGAGGATCCACTTGGATAGAGTGCTATTGTTGAAATATTCACAAGCTTTGTAAGAGGCTTACTTCACCGCCTAATGACAGTTTACCTTTTCTATTTGCTCATGTGGAGCACCACCGGCATTGTGTCTTTCCTGTTGGGTTCTGTAAGGCCCAAAGCTTCAGGGTCTGCTCCTAGGCAGGAACAGAGATTGATGGAGATTGCGCTGGAAGAGTCCTGTGATAAAACCACTGTGAAGGAGAAGTGCCAGAGCAGTCAGCAGACAACATGGGAAAGATACATGAAATCTTAACTTTCTTCTATTTTAAGGGGCCTTTTCACAGTTCTGAAAAGCATGTGTACATGAAACAAATAATTAGTACAAAACTAGCTGCCTTCTTTGGATATCTAGGTTCTTTGTTGGGTTTGTTGGGCTTGTTTTTGTAGTATGGTATTTATTCCCTCAAACTGTAACTGAGTATTTAAAAGTTGGATTTTTCCATGTTTGGTGGACAAAGAATCCCTGGACGATGATTCATGTCATTTTACATGTGCTGTATCTGCAGAGAACTGTGTTTTGCATGTTCTTTTTCTGTTCACTGTAAAAGGACATTTAAACTAATCTATTCATGAAGTCTTCAGCTCCTAAATGGTTACAGTCATACACTAGGAAAAGCACTTACAGACAATTGAATCACTATTTTTGCTTTGGAAAAAAAAGTGTTATAGTTCTACCCATGTATATATGATAATCAGACAGTTAAAAGAGTTCATCCAGGATACAGAAGATCTATGCTTTAAGATCTCTCTCTTCCAAAATGCTGTAACTCACATCTCCCAGTCAGGTAAATTCCACCACTGGTGCCTGTGTCAAATCCAACACAGCTAACAGTTACCAAACACTAAATTCCTTAGGAATTGTGGGTTCACATGGTCCAAATCTAGGTCATACCGTAACCACAAACGACACAAAACTGAGATTTATTTAAAAAAAAAAAAAAAAAAAGAAAAAAAAAATCTCTATAACCCCCATTCCTATAGTAGGTTTGGTTCACTCAGTGTGTTATTCTGGATTCAACATTCCCACTTTGTTGCCAGATATCCTACTTCCAGGAGACAGGCAGTGGGTGTTAGAAGTGAGGAAGATAATGAGAACTCCAAAGGTGAATTAATGAATGCTGATGTTCATCTGGCAGATAGCACCTCTACCGTGTACCTTTTTTTAAAACCTTTGTCAAATGACAGTTGATTTCAAAGGCACAAGAGAACATGTATGTATCTTGATACAGTAGCTATGGCTGAATTTCAGATTTTAGGGAACATGGGAAGTATAAAAGTCTCTCTTCTAATTTCAACTGTCTGCGTGTGAGGCATCCAGATAGCCTGTATTCATTCTTTCTCAATAGTAATGGAAAGAACTGGACATGTCCAGAGCAAATCTCCTCACAAGCTGATTTATTCCACCTTGTTTATGAACTTGGATGGATTATATCACAGGCTGGAAGTACCATTGTCTCTGGGTTAACAACAGCAGAAGTTAAGACAGCTCTCTTAGACTAAACATCTAACTTTTTGATGAGTTAAATTACGTGAATGTCAACCTCACTTATATCTGTTACTTGGTTTCCTTTGAGACAGTGGTTTATAGACTTACAAGACTGCTGAAGAATGAAGGCAGTCAAACCAGCAAATGACATGATGAGGACCAAATGGCATTAAGACAGGTAGTGATTCAAAATATAGGAGATGGGAGATCCAGAAAAGGGAAATTAAGGGATCACATACAGAACGTTTTAAACTTATTTACTCCAATAGGTATTTTGCCATTGAAAAGGTAATGGCATTGAGATGACCTTGTTAGACAATATAATCCCCTAAATAATTTAAAGAGAAACATTAAAAGAGAAAATAAATATTCAATCCTTTAGCTGGCACTTCTGAATATAGAAAAATAATTTGGCTTCAGGCAGGAAAGGTTAGAGTCATCCCCGCCCAGATATTCATCTGATGTTATAATAAAAATGAGAGGCTTCCTAAATAATGCCAGGGAATTTCCAGAGCCACTCAGACACACTTGACCCTACTTCATGGAATACATTGAGAACAAGTTCAGGAATTCTAAAATAGACCTGAAAATAGAAAAATCCTAATGATTGCATGATTTCCTTCCCATATTAGGAGTGGGCAAGATGATAGATCAACAATAAAGACTAAAAAAGTCAACAAAATATTTAAGGAGGAGTAAGAAATTTGCTTGCTTTATTTAGGCTTTAATTTAGACAAATAAGTGAAAAATAAACTCTTTCAAATCTGGGATTTCAGATAATGTCCTTTTATTTGATTTGCTTTGCTTTTGCTTGGTTTGATTGTAGGAAGAAATGGCATGGTACTCTTAAAATCAGATCTGAATTTTACAAGGAGTCATAGTGCATCTACCCTCACACAGTGGAGGAAGATGGAAATACTTGGAAACATGTAAAATGTCAGTGAACTGGAATGCTTAGAAATATTTGGAAAAAATAGACAAAACAAATTCAATGCATTTATTAATTCCAAAATGGTGGGTACAGCTGAAATTGACTTGAGTGATTGTTGTAAGAGAAATAAAATCTCAGGTGTTCCCTCAAGTGGAGAGGTGAAAAAGGAAGATGCTGGAGAGTAACATTATTTATCAAAATAGAGTGCCAATGCCACTTGTTTCAGGCTGGAAGACTGCTGTGACAGCAACTTCTTGTGCATTAAGTTATTAGCAATTAATAAATAAATAAAAAGAAATAATTAGAATGAACTCTTGCTGCAGATCACCACACAAAAGGAGACAAAGACCTTAAAACTGCAAGCTTAGCTATTGAGAGACTGTCCAGGACATTTAGAAGAACATAAAAAGGGAGAGGTGAAAACATACATGCAATATGTTTATATGAGTCAGGGAATCTCAAAAACAGTGCAAAGCATTTGCAAAGGATATTATGATGAGAGATGCTAATAATTTTCTGGAGAACGTAGAGGGTACCTGAGGGAAGGATACATCCTACCAGTCTCTGTACCTATCCATAAGCAATACTGCAATCAAAAGGGATTAAATATCTATACAGCCTGATATTCCTGTTAGTGCTGACACTGGGAGTGAAGGCAGCTTGCTGACTTTTATAAATTCCAAACAGTGTTAGGTACAGGCACTGCATGAGTCTGTATTAGTGTCTGTGAGCCTCAAGTGTAGCCATAAGTCCTGAGCGTATCTTACCTCTTCCAGAATCCGGAGTGCTCATAGACATCTACTCCCAAAAGAACTCTATCATTTGAAAATTAGCTGAATTGTGTCTTGGTATTTATTCAGTGTAACCTGGGATAAAAACATGCTGCTGTTATTTCCAGTTTCTCCAGGTGAAATCACAGCTGGCTGCTGGAGCATCTTTTCTGCTCCAGCCTGAAATTGGGAAGGTGAGCTTAAAATCTGAAGCAGACATGGAGAAGCCCTCACACTACCTCATAGCAGGGTGGCCCAGGATGTGGCCATGAAATGCACAGCTGAGGCTGTGCCTCCCTGCACAAAAACTTCTCTGAAACAAAACAAAAACCTCCTGGCTGGCACCATCTCACTTGGGAGAAAGCAGCCACCAGCTGAGAGGCAAATCCAGAGCCTGCTACCCTCCTCCAGGACATGTGCCTGCCTGTTTCTTCATTTGGAAACAACAATGGTAGGTTGCTTGAGGTCACACATGCAGAGCAATCACAGAGAAATATTGTAGTGCTATGGAAATAATCCAAAAGAAAAAGAAAAAAAAAAAGAGAACATTAGATGAAATGCATGCAAATTTTGGTTTCATATTAAAAAAAAAGAACCAGCATGAAAATATTTTCAGCCAGGGCCTTTATCATGTGAATGAGCAACGTGAAAATTACATACATGACAACTAATTGATGTCATTTTTTTCTCATATGGGCAAACATCTTAAAGAATTTCGGTGGGGTTTAGGTTCAGCCTTCTATCTAACCTTTACATTAATAATTTGGAAGATAGTGTAAATTCAATGAGAGGATTAATTACAAAGATAGAAGAACAATAAAAGGCATCCCAGAGAGATTAGGGTAGAAAACAGCAAAGTCAGTTACATGCTGAGCTGGTGTGAGTTAACAAACAAAATAATCTGAAATACCAATACCACACAGAAGCTGAAAGGATTTATGTGGAATGAAGAAAGCATTATTAAATGGGAAATTGGCCCATGGTGTGTAGTGATAGCAAAAAAATGCCATCCATTTTGGAATGAAGCACCTCACCACAGGGTATGAAGAGAGTAGTCCCTTTCACTAGGACTCTGTGTGATCCCATCCACAGTACTGCATTCCTTCCTGGATATCTCATTATCAGGATTGCAGTTTGGAAAGTGCCAAACTAATTGGGAAACAAGAAATTGTTGACATTGGGTGGAGGGGGCTGGAATTAGCAAGCTAAATGTGAAAACTTACATAGCAATGTCTAAAGGAAGAACATAACACATTGAAAATGCCCTGGAACTGTCAGGGCCGGAAAAGAATTGTCTGATACAAGTCCTGGCACAACTGAGTTAAGGCTGAAAAGAAAAATAGTAGATAAATGCAGGCAAAATAACCAGGTATATTTCCTGCCAATTGTCACTATTAGGCTATCTTCCAAGGGAAGCTTTTTCACTTGGGACATTAAAAAGTGGATTAGGCAGAATTCTGTGAGATATATTGTTTTATATGGCTTAATAAGTGGTTTCTGTCACTAATATGGGCCAAATATATCAAGACTGCATACAGTTCCTGCTGCTATTAGGAGCAGGTATTCAAGCACAGAATGTGTCTCTGTGATTCTTCTATGGTGTTCTTCAGTGAGATGTCCTTGCATTTACCATTTTCTATGATCTTTGGTCTTTTCAATGGCATGTAACTGGCTGTAGGGAACATTTCTGACTGGCTCGTATTTAACGTGAGGTTGCTAGCTGAGAAAGTGGGACCATGTTTGAGTGTGTGCTGTTTCCAATTCACTGGACTTATTAGCAGTTTATACCCTGTGTTTGGTTAAGAATGTTCTCAGACACTATTCTAAGATGTTGTTAATCCTTTTCATTATTGTTTTTAATCATTGTGGGTACATACCATGTGCCAAGAATAGGCTGAAAGGTTTAGTTTCCTTGCCTGATAGTTTAATAATTCTCTCTTGAATAGGAGAACTTGCCTTCAGAAAGATTTATCAGGTTAAAAAAAGGTTTTGATTTAATATTTGAAGATGGAGTTAGCCTCCCGCTGTGCTTTAAGCATTTGAAAACCTGCTGCAAAGTGGCATTTCAAAGACAGCTTAATATTAAATTCAGTTTGCAATATTCATATCTAATTGTTGTAAGACCTGTTGTTCCGTTAATAAGTGGCAGAATAACAGTGTTATTATGTTTGGTTTTCACATGCATTTTTAGACCTTTGTTAAAGGACATTGTTCTTGCAAAGGCTTTCCTCAAAGAAAAGAAAAACATTTACATATACAGTAGATAAACTCCTACAGCTTCAGAGCAGTCTGGATGTTTATCATCTTGTGCAGAACTGATTTGAGTGTTATTCTTCTCAGCTATTCTCAGAGTACACATTTTATTCTCATTTAAGCATTGGCTAGTTGTGTTATCCAAATCACCGCATTATGAAAATAAAATATACAAGAATATGAAGTGATATGAATAGGAAAATATGCTATTTTTTATGAACCACATGCAATCTCGTCCTCTGTGTTTTCTTCTACAGCAGAGGTAATGTAATAAAGAATTTTATATGACTTCAGCACTGATGTTATTGGGTGATTTAAAACCATTTTCCCACTGTAACTCAGCTGTTCTGCATTTTTAGAGATTGTTTTTACCAATATTACTGAAAATATCAAGAGAGTAGCTGCAGAAGTGACACTGGCTACTTGCTTCTGTTGGATGGCTTTTATCTGGCATAAAACTATTAAACATACAGTCATTATGAATCATTAATAGCCTGACAGCAAAGTTGACTGCAGTGGGAAAATCAAGTCAGTTTTATTATTCATTAAGACATTCCTGAAGGAGCTAACTTTTCACAGAAAGAATAGACAATAGAATTATAATATTTCATACTTATGAATGTGGTCATGTGTTAAACTACTTTGCCTTCTTATAATCAGATTTTTTCAGTTACTTATGCTAATCATTTTGGTTACATTTTTATTGCATGCATTCTGCTTAATTCAAAAACCTGTCTTACAGGATACCAAAGTAATGTCTGAATTTCTTTATAACAGTTACATTATACACACCTTCTCATATTAAATTTTAGTTTCTCAAAGGAATTTTATAAATTAAAATTAGGCCGATCATGAATTTAAACCTAGTCTGAAGACAGTGCCTCAGATTCCTCTTACACAGGTCTTACTCTTTCCCAAACAGAAAAAAATCACAGGTTTTTTTAAAATGTGTGGAGTTGTGATGCAGAGTGATAGAAAGAATTATATGTTAATGGCTGATGTACACATTCCAGAACTGAGACATTTGATTTCCTTTTTCTCTTTTTTTCTCTTTCATTTTGGCCTCCTTTGATATAGGATAGTGTTAGTAGCTCTCAAGGTAGAACCAGAGAAGTAATGTTTGGGTAGGGTGCTGTAGAGAGATATTTTATTCTAGCTGTTCTTAGGGTAAAATTTGCAAATTTAGCTCAGATTTTTGAACTCAGCCTAACCTTTAGAGGTACTTTGAATACAAGTCCATGAACACAGATGGTGGTGTTGGCTAAGATTTTACTTGCCTATATGAATGAAATCTCCTCCCCCCAAACTTCTGTGTATTTAAGCCATGATCCCATTCAGCATCCCAATCTCTTCACTTTGCTGTCTTCATAGTGTGAATTCCAACACCACACAAGAAGAACTAAAAGCCTGATGTATGAAGTGTTTTTATATTTTTGGTCATAAATACAGCAATGGATTTTCCATGCTGACAGAAAGAACACATTGACCTTCACAGATGAGATTCTGCCATATTCACGCACACGGAACAGTGTTTCATTCACAGCTCTTCATTTGGTCCAGTTGCTGAACTTGGCTGGAAAGATAAGCTTCTATGACTGTGCAGAAAAACTTATTTTAAAGGAGTCAGTAAATTCGAAGTTCTGCCTCACACACTAGTGTCACAACTTGGGAAATGCAATGTTACCCCCAAAGTTCTTAGATTGTTCAAGACTGGCATTTGAATATGAAACTTATACGAAAATAAGTGTTTTGAAACATCACATGGTTAAAAGATGCATTTGAAACAACCATAACTAACATATCCAGAATTATAAGTGCTGACTATCTGTTTGCAAATTTTAGCTCAATCAAACTGTTGTAAAATAACACTTTAATCTTAATGAATCTAGGTAAACTTCCAGTCCACATCATTCTTTTTTCACGGACATTGAGACTGTGTTATTCATAAGCCAAGAAGCACCAAAATTAGAGAAGTGATACTAAAACAGCACTACAGAAAAGTTAACACAGCCTGAGAACAGTTTGTCTTCTGGTAGGTTCCAGAAGTAAGTTCTGGTGTAGGATCATAGAATTTTTTAGTTTGGAAAAGATCTTTAAGATGGTGTCCAACTGGTCACTGTGTTCAGCTATTAACCCAGCACTGTCAAGTCCACCAATAATTCATATTTAATGCTACATCTACACATCTTTTAAATACCTCCAAGGGATGGAGACTCTGCCACTTCCCTGGATAGTCTGTTCCAATGCTTGACCACTCTTTCAGTGAAGAAATTTTTTCCTAATATAATGTCTAGACTTCCTCCGGCACAACTTGAGGCCATTTCCTCTTGCCCTGTCATTTTTTTATCCAGGAGAAGAGATTGACCAGTTTGTCACTACAAGCTCCTCTCAGGTAATTGTAGAGAGCTATAGGGTGTTCCCTGAGGCTCCTTTTCTCCAGATTAGATAACACCAGTTCCCTCAGCCACTCCTCAGGAGCATGCTCCTGGCTACACGAGTCTGTGGAAAATGTGCATGCTGAGATTTTATGAGACAAGAAGCTGTAAGACTTTGCTGGAAGGTTAATGATACCTCAGCCATCAGTGATATTGGGATTATGGGCCTGCCTGACAGACAGGATGCCAGTATTCTTCACAGTGATTAGAAAGCACATAAAAAGGGAGCAATTGTAAGGGAAGAATATCAATGCTATTTCAATCATGTTCTGTCATTGTTCCCTACTCTTAGGTGAAGAGGTCTCACTGTCTCTTACTATTTCAGTGTACCTCAGACAGTTCATCCAGGTCCTTACATATAATCATTATCTTTATTCCTTTCATATGTGGTTTTAAACAGCGGTCCACTCCTCTCACTCCTTTCCCACATCCTCCTCAGAAAGCTGTTTGTGTTCCTGACCTCTCTGCCTTTCTCTCTCCACTGGTGCTTCAAGCCTACTTTCTTTTCTCACTGTCTCTTCTTGTAAGTTTGCAAAAAAATTTTTTTCAGTTAATTACTCCAGCATTCCTGACAACCCATTCCTTAGCAAAGTTCCCTCATACCTTAACTTTCAAGTACTTTGAGAACTGGTATGTTTAAAACACAAATGTAGGCACATGATATATACTAATCTGTGGAGCAGAATGTAAAACCCCAGAACAAAATCACCACTTTATTGCTGGTGTCATCCAAAGAGTCTATAAATCTGAATTTTATATCTGCAACACATGAGCAAAACCTGGCCTGTATTTCTTTCTAACATATCTTCATTCTAATCATTCCTAACACTAACTGCAAGTGTCTCAAACTTGACAGCTAGTTTAGCATTAGACAACAATAGAATATTTCATTTCTGTAAGTTTAGTTATCTTGTTAAAATTCATATTTGCTTGTAAAATACTGAGAAAGGCTTTTAATCATTTGCTGTCAAAATGCCAGGTGGGTTTTTACATCAAGAATTGGTAAAGTCAAAAGATTCTTTTTAAGTTTCTTTTTTTTTTAAACGTAAGATATATTTTCATACTGTCTGAAAAAACAATAAAACATATAGCGAAAAAAGGAGAGGGAAGCATGAAAAATAAAGATGAGGCTTATGATGCAGATCTGTGGGGTTTTGCTCTGCACAGCACTTGTGGGTGTGTGGTGGAGCTGAGGTTAAACAAAGTAGACAGGGAGGGTTTCAGGCCTAGGAGAAGAGAAGAACCTGAAAGGAGGAGCTGCCTGAGATCAGCTCCCATGGGAATCGCATCAGAGGGAATGTAAGCAGGGTGGAAATGGGAGCTACCTTATGCTGCCAAGCATGAACAAAGATGAAAAGCCAATGAAGGACTGGGGAGGTGAAGGAGGTGGGAAAGAACAATGAGTTGAAACATAGCCATCTCTGTTGGCAAAACAATCTTCTCCATAGCACCTTCTCACAGCCCCAGCTGTTTCTTCACTACCACTCCACTGTTACTGCTCTCAGACCTGTATAGTAAAAACAGAGAAACTATTCTGTGGTAGCTTTATTCTTAATGATCTGTTATCCATTTGTATTTATAGGCCATCCATGCCCAGGAGCCTTTGGGCACATAACAAAATATAACTAAAACACAGCTTAGTTTTAAAAAAGGCAACATGGCCCAATTAATTCCCCAATTAATTAATTCATTCTACATCGCTTTGAATTTTGGTCTAAGGATTTTATGTAGGACATTAAAAAAAAAAAAAAAAAAGAAAAGTTCCACTGACAAGACAGGAAATTATTTTATTCAATGATTTTTCTCAATGCAAAGCTATTAATAGCTGGATCACTAGTGGGGGGCCAAATTCTGCCCTGAGGTAAATCCAGCACCATTTCACCAACTTCAAGGGAATTACTGTTTTACTTGGATCAGAACTGGGCTGTTAAATTATAAGTGCCCAGTTATTCATAGAACTGAACTAAATTATTATTCCCTTCAATTTTTTTCTCTTGTTCTTCAAATATAGAAGCTAGCTCTAAAACACTAAACCAAACCTGAAGTATATAGGTGTAGTTTCTCCTCTAAGGTAAAGAGGAGAAACAGTCTCCTTCTCGGTTCCTTGAGAAGCATCCACAGGCCCCATCTGAGTCCACGTGGTTCTCTCTCTGTAAAAACACAGACAGGGCTTGACAAGACCTCAAATAAAGTTCACATTGCCAGAAAACAAATGACATATGTAAGGTAAGAGGACGAAGGAAAGGCAAACATATTCAAATATTTAATGTACAAGGCTGCACATCTTTTCTCCTCCTCCCAAATCCAAAGCTTTCCAGATATTTGTTGCAAATACATTACTAAGTATCACAAGGAAAGTTTGTGTGTGCTTTGATAAAGCTTTGAATTCTCTGAAGAAGAAGGGGGTTTAGGTTTTGGGATCACTGTGACCATATACTGTCAACCTGGTGGTGGCTCCTCATTCCTGTGAAGGGAGGGAACAGGTATGGAATGAATCCTGGTCTGCCCCCTCTTCTCAGTGAATTTACATCCACATGTTTTCCAGTGCCTTGCTATGTTTAAATACCTCATTAGGTAGGAATCATGTTATCTTCTTGCCATATCTTACTTCCTTGTTTTGAACATGGATCACTGACATACTTGGACTGACACTGATAACCAAATGCCAGGCTGAAAGGGAATTTGCCTCATGCAAGGTAGTAAACTGATACACGTTGGTAACATCTTTCAGAGAATGGGAATTAATATTCTTCTGTTGTATACAGAAACTTTGTGCCATGATGTAGCTCTGCCTTTCATGTATTATGAAATGAAACTTGTTTATAGCACATTTTTCTCACTCTAGCAGTAAGAGAAGACCTTTATTAATTGTTAACATATTTCTTCCATTCCTTTCCATCCTTCTGCATGCCTTCAGCTACAAAGAGCAAAAGTAGTCTATAACACTCCCCCCTCCTCCAAATTCAAATTGGAGTATAATACCACACTGAGAGGAAATGTGATTTAATAACTTGTTAGCTTGGGACCAGAAAAATTCATTTCCAGCATTATTTTAGAGTGCTCGAGTGACCTTGAACAAATCCCTCTATCCCTCTCTTCGCCTAAATTCCCCATTTATATAACAGAAGCAATGATTTGTCTTTACTTGTCACTAATAAGATAAGTACAAAAACAGTATCAAACTCCAACTGAAACAAAAGAAGTATCTGAGTAGCAGATATTTGCAAAAAAGCAACTTAAATTTCAGCTATACTCCTTGCTCCCTCCCTTCTCATCTCCAGAGTTTTAGAAACATGAGTTAGTAAGTACATCCGTTTCTCTCTTAGAGAACTGGATGTTCTCTTGCAGAACTGGATGTTACCAGTAGTTTTATAAAAAATGGCCATATATGACACAGGTTAAAAGTGACACAAAAATTGCTTAAGGTATTTTCTTCTTTGTCTGTTGTTTAAAACCAACTGCAGACAACAATTTTCAAAATTGAACTGCAGAATTTAGTATCACTGATTAATTTATATACATGAAAAAATAATCCCTTAACTGTGAAAATATATTTTTCAATACAAAAAGCCTCTAGTAATCATCAAAACTACAAATCTGCAGAATGCAAACTAGTTTGAAAACAAAGTAAAGAGTTCCAAAATCTCATTAGCAGGGAGTCCAGTCATTATTTAACTGTAAAATGGGACAGGAGAATACATGTTCAGTCTATTGGGGCTGAATACACTCCGTAACTCTATTTCAGTATAGTTTGTAAGTGCATCCCTTTGGATGAGATTGTATATTTCAGAATATTATTAAGATATAGTCAATGAAAAACTGTTTAAAAGGCAAGGAAAAGCCACCCTTGAAGTAAATAATACTGACTAATTATAAGGAGAAAAATCTATTATGTGAGTGTAGAAATCTCAGATAAATACACAGGGTGTGCCCCAGTTACTGCACAATACTTCCAATCCAAATAGTGCCTTGTATTGCATAGGGATTGTGAGACCTGCTAGGATGCCTTCATTGCCAATTATTTTTATGGGAAAGATCATTGTGATATTGGTGCATTTACAGAATTTGTGCTGAGCTCACTCTGGAACTTGTGTTGTGACATTCTAAAACTTATTTGACACTTGTGGTATGGAATTTGATGTCCTTGAGCTTATTTTTTAAAATATTCATGTTGTGAAATATTTTCTGCACACCCAGTCAAACCAGTTCCTTAAGCATGGGGGAGGTAATACTGTGATTTTTCAAGAAGGAATTCTACGCCTTCCAAAATTGTTCTTGTGTCTGTACTACACAATTGTTTTCTGTAGTACACAAAACACTGAAATTGAAGATAATAATATTTTACTACCCCAGAGACTAATGAATATGCTATTCTTGTGGCTGTTGTACTGTTTACTGAAACAGAGGTAAATGCCCTGACTTGCTGCTACAACGTCTGTAAGCAATTAGTTGGGAACTCAAATAAAAAGCTCTAGTATCACAATCCAGGTTTTTCATTTCCTTTAACATTCCCTTCAGTTGTACATTGTGAAGAATTTTATCTAAGAAAAGATATGGGTCTGGGCTGCCTGCCAAGAGTTTTGGGTTCTTAACAGATTGTTTTTCCCTGTGGGGTCGACTCACTTTCTGCTTGAGACGTCCACTTTTGTCTGTATTTCCTGAAACAAGTCACTTACATGCCTAACTCCTATACATCATGAGTGCTTAAAGAAAAGAGGCATGTTGGTAATGTTATCACCAATTGTTATCACCAATTATCAACCATACTTAAATATAATGTCAAACACTTCTAAATCATTCTCTCCATGCTATTCTCAAAATACCATTTGTTGCTCCAAATGCTTGTCAATCACTGCCCAGTCTCACACCTCACCAGTGAAAAAAGGATTTGAGACATCAGGGAGCCATACAAGCACATGGGCTGGCTTCTTATTTTATGGAATCTCCCAGTAATTTTTCATACAGGAATTCAGACATGGATCCACTCAGTCTCTCCTGTCTGAGCATTCCCCTGCTACACTACAGGTTTTCAGACAGCTGAGCTGTAGCAAGCATGATCATGGTGGACACAGCTGACCTTACCCTTGGGATTCAGTGATTGTAATGTCCACACATAAGACAGGCCTGATGCAATTTAGAACTTGTATGCATTTAAAGCAGGCCACTGGAAGACGTATTCACAGCTGATCTTAGGTATGTGTGGGGCATTTTAAGCACCTGAAAACTTTGCACATTTTCCCAAAACTGTTCTTCAGTACAGCTTTAGGAAGCTGAAGTGCAATTTGTAGACAAAGTACTCTATATGAGTTTTGAATATGAGAGGAAAGATTGTATTCCCTAATGACAGCTGCAGATGGTGCCTTTTTGTTCCTCAGGGTATCCCTTCCTTTGCCTACTGGTCAGAAAGAATGTGGTCTTCTGCACTTCCTGTGTCATGTGTGCCAGCTTTGTGTGGATAATCTATAATTTAGGGCTGTGTCTGCCTATGCCCCTGAATAGGCACTGCAATGTCATCCATAGAAGAGACTATTCTCAAACTTGAGCTTCCTATACATAAAGTGCTGTAGTTGGAGAGTGTCTAAACATATGGACATGAGCTTGTGGAAAGAATATTCATCAGCTTTTTCTGTACGCGCTGCAAAATTTATCCGTGTTTACGAATTTGAACACCTGGTGGATTTTTTTTTTTCCACAACTAGCTGTTGTAAGGACAAGACTCAAAAGTCAAGAGGAGTAGCAATTAAAAAAAACTGAATTGGGAATAAAGGTATCTGTCTATAAGGCTTTGTTTCTACTTTGGAGAAGCATTGATGAAAATATTTAAAAACTGTTGAATATGCAACATTATTGAAAATATATTAATGACATAATGCAAATTTTCTGGATCAAACAGTAAGTTATGTTCCTCTAAATATACTATTTAATATATTACCCAATAAACCAGGAACTAGGCAAAGTTCACAATGAAGGTGACTTCTTTTGAGAGAAATATATTGCCAGTGCAAACATTTAGATTTAGAACCTGAAGAACAAGTTTTCATTTCTTTCATTTGTGGATAACAACAAAAGAACTAGTTCATCTTTAATTTTTGAAAGATGAAAAACAAACTATGACAACCACTCACGGTACATAAATAGAACATCAATGATAAATTATAAAACAGATAATTTTCCTTAGTGAATAATGAACAACAAATACTGAAAAATTAACTATTTCATTTATGTTGATAGAAAACTTAAGAGCATACCAAACTAAGTTTCCTTGTTTGATCGGCAGAAAATGAGTGACAGTTTCAGCCTCCAAACCAATAATGAGTTCTGGGCCAATTTGCAGTGCCCTTTGCCAGTGAAATTCAAGAAACACGTAACATACTGAATCATAGTGATCTTTTTGAACTTCTAATTACACTGGGAGTTCATCTGCTTCTAAATATGTTAACTGCATTCTTTTAAAAGTGTGACTTTATTGAGATATTCAAATGTATCACATCACTTAGTTTGAAGCTTGCATAATACTTTTATCTGGAGAAAGAGCCTATGCATCAATGCACCACTATGTATACCTCAGGTGTGTATACCTCAGATATTTTCATGTTTGGGGCACATGTGCCAACTATGTTTCAGGAATTTACACCTCAAAAATGTTTTTCTTTGTAGGCCTTCAGGTTATGTTTCAGTTAAGCAGCATTTAGTGCACTGCTTTTCAGCATCATGATTTGAGTCTGGGACACCTTGCCTCACTTTTGTCTCTTTACACAGTGAGATGGTGCTCTAAGCAGCATAACCTGATGCTGTGTGGCCTACATTCAGAAACTGTATATCCATATCAGTTCCAAGACAAAGCTTTGCTCAGTGAAGGAGACAATTTCCGTAATGCATACATACATATACATGAATAATGTATTTCTGTGCTTAATTTGCTACTTCTGCACATTCCTGTTTAGGCGTGTTTGAAAAAACAGGACCCAAAAACCCCTTCATCTCTCACAGAAGACAGTTGTTTCAGAAGAGGCAGGAGAGGGACACACACTCTTCCATCATCTGGTGAACAGTCCCACAGTTCTGTGCTGTTTTTTGTCAAAAGTTCCTTGCACAGTTCCTAGGGAGGTTTCTGACTCCCACTGCAATGCCCCAGTATTTAAGTGTGTCTGGAAGCTGTGGGAGTTTGATGTTTCATAAAACTTTCACGTTTCATAATGCCTTACAGACATTGCAAAGCTTTTTGAGCCAATATTGGGGGGCCATAAAATTTTATTGATCACTGACAAAATGCCAAATAATCTGCAGAAGGATTGAAGCAATATTTTAAAATTCTTTATTTTTACCTCTTTCCTCTTCACTTCCTTTTCGTCAATAGTGGCATTTATCTTTCTTTATTTTTATCAGATGCCAACTGAAAAAATGAACAAAAGATAAACATATTTCTCAATTCTTTTTAGACCTGGCCACTTCATTAGGACGTTCCTGAAGTGTGTGGAAGATAACTTCCTGACAGAGCTGGTGACTAAGCCAACTAGGGAAGGCATCTGACTGGATCTGCTGTTTGCAAACAGAGAAGGACTGGTGGGTGGAGGGTCAGTAGAACTGCCGCTTACAGAGAGTAGACTTCAGCCTTTTTAGGAATCTGGTTGATAGAGTCCCTTGGGAGGCAGTCCTGAAGAGCAAAGCAGCCCAGGAAAGCTGGACACTCTTCAAGAAGGAAATCTTAAAAGTGCAGAAGCAGGCCATCTTCATGTGCTGAAAGATCAACCAGCAAGGAGGAGCACTGATCTGGCTGAACAGAGAGCTTTGTCTGGAACTCAGGAAAAAAAAAGGAGAGTTTATGAACTTTGGAAGAAGGGGCAGGAAACTCAGGAGGACTACAAGGATGTTGTGAAATTATGCAGAGAGAAAATTAGAAGGTCCAAAGTCCAGCTAGAACTTAGTCTGGTTACTGGCATAAGAAACATTTTAAAAATGTTTCTACAAAGAAGTGAGTAACAAAAGCAGGGCTGAAGAGCCTTTTCATCCTTTATTAGATGCAGGAAGAGACATAGTGACGAAGGGTGAGGAAAAGGCTGAGGCATTTAAAACCTTCTTTACTTCAGTCTTTACTGTTAGTCAGAGCAGTTGTTCTTGAGGTTCCCAGCCCACTGAGCTGGAAGATGGGGAGCAGAATGGAGTTCACAGAATCCAAGGGAAAATGATCAGCAACCTGCTACATGACAGACACACACAAGTCTATGAGGCCAGGTGACATCCACCCAAGGGTATTAAGGGAACTGGCATAAGTGCTCACCAAATCAATTTCAATCATTTACCAGAAGTTCTGCCTAACTGGGAGGTCCCAGTTTACTGGAAGTTAGCAAATGTGATGTGTATCTCCAAGAAGGGCCTGAGAGGGTGCAGGGAATGACAGACCAGTTGGACCTTAGTGCCATGGAAGGTCATGGAGCAGCTCATCTTGAGCGCCATCACACAGTATGTACAGGACAACCAGGAGATCAGCTCCAGCCAGCATGTGTTCATGAAAGGCAGATCCTGTTTGACTGACCTGCTTTCCTTCTGTGACAAGGGGAACTACTTAGGGGGCGAGGGAAAGGCTCTAGGGTGCTGTCTTCATGGACTTTACTAAAAACTTTGACACCTTTTCCCAGAGCACTCTCCTAGAGAACCTGGGCACTCATGGCTTGAACAGGTGTACTAGATGAAAACCTGGATGGATGGATGGGGACAGGGAGTTGTGAATGGAAGTAAATCCAGCTGTGGCTGGTCATAAGTGGGGTTTGCCAGGACTCAGTATTGGGGTGAATATTTCTATCAATGATCTGGAAAAGGGGATGGAGTACATTTTCAGTCAGTTTGCAGACAACACCAACTTGGGTGGAAGTGTTGATCTGTGGAGGGTAGGAAGGTTCTGCAGAGGGGTGTGGACGGGCTGGATCAGTGGGTCAAGGCCAATTGTATGAGGTGCAACAAGGCCAAGTGCCAGGTCCTGCCCTTGGGTCACAATAACCTCATGCAGTGCTACAGGCTGGGGGCAGAGTGGCTGGGAAGTTGCCCAGTGGAAAAGGACCAGCAGCTGCTTGTTGACAGCTGGCTGAATGCAAGCCATCGGAATTGGAGATATTACTACTCTCTACAATGACTGCAAGTTGCAGCAACTTGGGGATCAGTCTTTTCTCCCAAGCATTAAGTGATAGGAAAAGAGGAAATGGCCTCAAGGTGCCAGAAGAGGTTTACATTAGGTGTTAGGAGAAATTTCTTCATGGAAAGCTTGGTCAAGCATTAGAAAAGGCTGCCCAGGGAGGTGGTGAAGTTATCATCCCTAGAGGCACTTGAAAAACATGTAGATGTGGCACTTTGAACATGGTTTAGTGGTGGACCCGTTACAGACATGGTTTAGAGGTGGACTTGGCAGTACTGTGTTACTGGTTGGATTTGATGATCTTACAGGTCTTTTTCAATCTAAACATTTCTGTGATTATTTATGAACTTCCTCTGTGAATAAACCCACGAATGTTACCTGGCACTATGTGGCCTACATCCTTGCAGTTCTATCCTAAATGAAGCCGACCTCAAAAACACATGTGCATTTAAATATCGATACTTTGAGCATAGGCTGAACTGAAATTCAGTTTTTAAGACTACACAGTCTTTCAGCTCTCTTTTTCTGAAAAGAATGTGGCTGCCTGGTAGATAGCCCACCACTATCAGTTTGTGTAATTTCTGTCCTTCCTGCCCAGATCTACTTTTCTTGCCTTCAAAAATACGACGTGAACAGAGAAATTCCCTAATATTCCCAAGGTTCAAGGAAACAAATATTTTACAATCATCTAAATCAATCAACTTAATGGGGACTCACCCAAAAATGGTTCCTTCTCATGCTGCAATTTGGAAGTGGAGCCCTAACTTCCCCACATACTGTGCTTGGGTCCATTTACAGCATGGAGCGATTTGAATAAGTCAAATTTCTTTTCAGATTAAGTTCAGAGCAAAGGAGAATATCCTAAACTTCAAACAGTGGAGATGTAAATCTCCCAGCCAAACTAGCTGTGATCGATATACACACTCCCACAGCAGTGCAAACCCCTGGCTAAAGCAGACACAGTCAAAGGGAGATGCGATATTTTCCATCTGACAAGAGTCTTATATCTGTGAAGCTAAACAAATGGTTGGTTTCCAAAATTAGAATAGATTTTGAATTTAAATGTTTAGTTAAATTAAATAAATTTGTCTTGGATCTCCTAAAACTAGACAGAAATTCTTGAAAACACAGGTGCCTCTTTAAGAAGGCCACTAATTTCTGTATTAGGTAAATTGGAAATCCCCTCACTTATTCACCTTCTCCAGGAATCATACAAGTTGATTTTATGAATATATGTGTTCTTCAAAATGATGGGGGAAATTGCCACTTGCTTCAATTTTTATTATTTTCCTCTTGATATGTATTAATTCCTTTCCTTCATCTGACTGCCTTTGGCTTACTGTCATGCAGTCATCCACAGGTACCTCTCTATAGAGTTTCACTGTTGCTTTTTTTCGTGCTCACTTGTAGCATGCATCCACTCACAGCACAGAAAATGCAGTGCTTTAAAGATCCTCAGAGTGGAGCTCAACCACAGTCTACCAGAAACATAGGATTAGGCACTAACACCTTGGTGCAAGGTCACTCCAATTCCTTCCCTCTGTTTTTCTCTCTGTTTTATCCCAGTGGGAATTCAACAATACAATCTTGAGTGGAGTCTTCAGACTATACCATTAGCTTATTGAGTAACTGCACCTGCTTTTAAATTTTAATGATGCATTTTTAATATGATAAATGTATTATACTTCAATGGTTTTATATGCAGGTCGAATAAACTATGAGTTTTTTTACTCTTCAAATATTACTTTCCTAAGAACATCCTTATAATTGTATAGCTTATGTAGTTGCACATGTTCTTGGTAGTCTGAAAATGGCTGTGGTTCTGTACCAGTGAACACAAGCTACTTTTGAGTGCATATACAAGTTAATTTGTTTTGTTAACTTGAGAGCCATATCACCTAGAATCAGGCTTACGAAGCATTTAATCCATATGGCTTCTGGGGAAGGGAGAGGAGGTTTTTTTCTGATGGTTTGTTACAGCAGAATTTAGTAAAAAAAATGTTTCCAGCATTTTGTTTTAACTGAGTTGCTAGAATGTGTTTGTGATATAAATAAAGTACTAGCCAGATACTAAAGGCAGAGTTTGACAACCATCTAAAATAATAGTTACTGATTTTATATAGAGAAGTGTGTGGCTATAGTGAAAAATAAGAATTTTACTTTTTAATGTCACTACCGAAGGTAATTGACCGCCAAAAAAACTGAAGGTGCATGATACTAATATAGGAGTTTGCTCAGAAAATTGATATGTATAAATAAAAACATTTGTATGTTATTAGTTTTATTTTGCTATTTCAAGTAAACTATATTTGACTTAAGAAATATTCCCAAATAATTGTTACCAAGTGGATTGTTTGTTTAATATATAACAAATACACTTTATCACAATTTTCTACACCTTACCTTGTCAGATTCATTAGTTGTGACCTAGAATACTTCTGCATGGTTCAAATTAGTTACTTGGACTTTTTGCTGATTCTCAATTGTTGATTCTCTTTTAAGAGTTTTAATAAATATGCCACAGGGATAAAAGTGCTTACTTCTGGACATTTATCTTCAAGGAATTAAACTGAGACCAGAAGCTCAATCTTATTTTAGTGTAATGAGTTCCAGTTGTTGTGTTTTGGTATGTTTTAATAAGATTAATTACCTTTTGCCTGGGCTGATCCTTTTCCTTCATTTCTAACAAAGAATGGACAGTCACTGAATTACCTGAGCAAGAAACAATATCTAGTGTAGGAATATTATCCAGCTGGCAAAGAACTAATGTTACTGGTTTACACAAGCCTCCAGGCAGAAACGGAGTCAAACATCTGTCACATTGCAGCAATTTTCATCTGGCTAATGGGCTGTTGGCTCTATATGCCAACCAGTGTGACCACAACTTACTTTAAGGTGTGTCAGACCACTGCAAGATGGTTTTCAGAATAAAAAAGATCTTAACCAGGTCTTAGTTGTGCCTTTCCTCTATTTTCTATCAGTAATGGGTGCAATGGAAAATAGTTCAACCTTGGTAGGATTCCTTTTGCTGCCTTCCCTTAGAATAAATATAAGTTCCCTGCCTGAAAATACCTGAATCCATGGATGTCTTCAGTGGTTGAACATTTGGCAGTAGTTTCATTTTACTTCTCTTTAAAGTCTACAAGATTAATTGTCTCCTAAGTCAAAGCATAAAAGTGATTACAAATGCAGCCCATTTGGTTACCATCACGCTCTTCCTAAGAATACGGTCAGACACTCTATTGAACGATGGCTGACAGCAAAATTGCTCTCAGTGACACTGATTCACTCCAGCACCTCGCTTATACCTTATCCCTCATTCCTCTGTAAATGATTTTTTCCTACATAGCCTTAGAGGGTTAACCTTAGAGCTGTACACACAAGTGCAACCAAAAAAATTGCAAATTTCTCTAAGTTGTAGCTTAATTCTGAATCACAGCATGAGCAATTTGAAGCAGCAGCTGGTCCAGTGTGTCTATGATATTGGATTAATTCCCATCATAAAATGTTCATGGAAATTATGAAGAAGACTGTGTATTGATCAGAAGTGTGGGCCTGGTTTGTTCCTGAGGGTTACTTGGTGAAATTTTTCATTAGGAAGAAAGAAAACAGATTTCACAAACCACTGTTTGCAGTTCAAACCACCTTCTTGCAGGGTTGAAATAAATTGATTTGGGGCAACGGAATCTGTGAAATTAACACAAATATCCTTCCTTCAAAAGTTTGGATGTGATATATGTCTGTTTTCCTCCAGCAGCCTTTATATTTTCACACTACTAATGAATGAGTGCTTAATTGCCACAGTGAAGCTGTCTGGGGTTACTTCCCAGCAGAGTCTTTTGCCAAGGCCAGCTGGAATTCTGTTTGTATTCTGCAGCTGATTAGTGGAAACTGCTAGTGCTAAACATAAATAAATAAGACACACACACACAGACACACACACACACCAAAAAAGTGTGTAGTGTTCCCCTAAAGTAAAATAGTTTTCTTCAAATTAGAAAAACTGACAATGGATAAATAAAAAAACTCCTGATATAAGAAATAACCAGCTGTGATTAACCTGACTGGTTACTGAATGCTACCCTTTTCCCCACAGAAAAGCCATTGAAACAGCTTTTCTCTGACATTAGGGAATCAGACTGAAGGGTTTGTTCCACCAATCTTTAAGTGACATTTTGGACTCATATGGATATCTGCATTCTTTTCTGTTTCACAGAAACAAAAATTATTCAAACTGATTTCTCCCTACTTCGTTGGGTTTTTGTTGGTTTTATTTTTTTCCTTAAATATTTAAAGCTTGAAAATTCATTTTGATGAGGCTACAAGACAGTTAGATAAAATCTAGCATTGCATAACTCACTTCTTCATTAGATTCAGCTCTATTATTTCTCTTGCATTATATAAGCCCTGGATATCCTTGAGCTTTGTGTAATAGGAATCATCTGCTTACTAAGATACTCTGTTAGAAGTTCAGTAGAAAAATGTGGGGGAAAATGAAAGGAACAGCTTTGATTTCAAAGAAAGAAGATGCCTTAGTGTCTGAATGTGGCCATTCTGGAACTATTCAACAAGCCCTTTTTCTGGCAAGAAGTTCCTATATATATTTGTAAGTGTCCCTGTTATAAGCAGAAAGTCTTTCTCATTTTTCTCAAAATGAAAAATGGTGGTTTACCCTGCAAGCTGTTACTTCTTGTGTAGAAATCTAACAAGTGGGATTTCAGAAATATTCCTAAAACTGCAGTCCTCCATTTCCTGGTTTCTCAGTTGGTTAATCTATTCCTAAATTTTACTTCAATTTTTTTTTTCTGGATAGTTTGACAGCCTTCCCAGTGGGATAGGAACCCTCAGAACTCCTGACCTTTCTCCACCACAGAACATTCAAGCCCTGGTATGGACAGTGGGAGAGATACATTTGTATTTCTGAAGAAGAAGGGCCAGGAGAGATTCTTTGACAAGTATTGCAGATTGCCTGACATCGCCATTGCTGATTGTTCTCACATGGACTGGTGTGCCTGAAATACATAGCACTGATCTATGGGTGTGTCTCAGTTCAAAGTATCCAAAATAATGTTAAATCTTTCTTGTGGGTCTCTACAACAGTTTTCTGGGGTGTTTTTTTTGTTGTTGTTGGGTTTTTTTTAAGTGTTTGAAATGAGATCATGTATCATTTTTCTAGGGGTAAGGTCTGTTGGGATGGTGCTATTGTCTCTTACTACAAGGATACCTGCTCTTATGGTTATGATCACATTTTACTCTAATGTAAACCAGAATAAACAATGAATAATGTCAGATAAGACTACTTAATGTGTAAATTTTGCAACTTGAAATGCTGGGTACTTAAAAAAATCATCTGCCTTCTTTTTATGGTTTTGATGCTCCTGGTGGGATTTTTCTCCACAAACATTTATTAGTAAACTCATCTAGAGTTACAGTGAAAACGATAGGTGTCTTTGGAGAGTGATTTGTCTCAGCCTACTATGGGTGTCTAAAACAGGTTGGATGAATTATCCTCTAATAGTGTGTAGAAGTAGCTCTTCACAGACTAATGAAGAGATAGGTGGCTCTCAACTTGCTCTGGGAAAGGCAAATAAAAACCCCAAGACTACTGCCAGCAGAAATACTGACAGGAGGATTCATACTGCTTTTGGAAAATCTGTGAGATCCACAAGCTGAAAGAAGTTTAAAATTGTAAATGGAGCCTGAATGACACACTAAGACTGAGAGTCTGCATTTAAAGTTGGGAATATAGTGGGAAATACTGATTTATATCCAATTGCTATACCTTGTTGCTTCTCTATGAAAAATTAAGGATGGGCTTTTGGGAAAAGTAAAATATTGAGAAACCATTGTTAGCTTTTTGCTGAAAATAAATGGGATATTGGGGAGATCTTCACTTGTTATACTAGTAAATGGTCTATAAGTCACCTAGGTCTTACTGGGACTTCTGCCAGTACAATACATCATTCTTTTTAATTAAAATACTAGTTCTACCCAAAAGCACTAAAACTCATCAAAAATTTTTAAAAAATCTTGTCCTTGTTAATGTGAAATGTTACTTTGTCTGAGTCAGGGACATGATTTTGTCCATGGTATCATCTCCACAAGAAAAAAACAATGTTGTATAAGGCATTATTGTATGCATGTATATTTATTTATATGAATGTATGATTTTTTGAAGATGTATTTAGGAGGAGTATGGAGTTATATTTAAGCACAGATTCTTCCATTTTTATGACTGAGTTATGCAATGCTTCTTTCCATAAGCTCACTCCTTAAACAAATAATTTATAAAGCACTCTGTCTTGGGAACCGTGTTCTGATTAGTTTGTTTAGACACAACAGTTTTCATAACTGTCACTGCACATTGAGTTTCTTATATTTGCTTTGGACAGCAAACTGCCAACTACCTGCAAACGCTAGCAACTTCATACAATTTGTTTTGGCAAAAGGTCACCATGCAGAAAATTTTCTGTAAGATGTGGCAAGTCAGATTTCATACACACAATCCTCACTGGAACTAAGGCTCGAGATTGTTGTTTCT
Source organism: Notiomystis cincta (assembly GCA_013398075.1). NCBI lineage: Eukaryota > Metazoa > Chordata > Aves > Passeriformes > Notiomystidae > Notiomystis > Notiomystis cincta. The sequence continues at coordinate 143,562 of VZRX01002429.1, forward strand.
ATAATACTCATCAAAGCCAGGGCAGCAGAAAGAGAAATGCAGGTTGCTCTACTCTTTCACTACTAAAGTTTACTGCACTGTGTAATTTTTGATCATGTTTAAGTCCTGCGTAGTTCCTACAGTTAAATTAGGTCTGATCATAGGAAGAAACCATTAATTTAGATTTTAATCTGTGTTGTATTCAGAACAATTCCACCAACTAAAGTAAATTTATTTACTTTTATGCAAATTAGTTCAGATTTTTACCATTTGCTTTTATTTTTGGAAGGAAAATTTAGCAGTTCACACTGACACTCCATCACCCTTCTTTTATCTGTACATCACTGCAGAAGTGTTGTTTTCTGTTCTTCTCTGTTGTTATGGTAGCATGCTTTTCAGGAGATCATTTTAATCTGTCTCCTACAGATTCTACTGGGTTTTTCTATAAAAAGCCTTATAGATGAATACATGTCCAGTTTGAGGTATATCAGATTAAATAGATAAGTGCCTTGAACTGCACCTAAAAGCATCCAGATGCTGATACTGACATTTTCTAACTTTCTTCTTGTTTTAAGTTTTGTTCCCCAATACCTTTACCAGCAATTTTTGAATCAGAGTTCTGGATGGGCCAAAGTGCTCCATCCACACAAAACAAAACAAAAAAAGATTTGGCAGTCTTACCCTCAGTATAATATCAGTCTTACCTACTGACATAAATGTGGATCTAAGGTAGACTTCATGCATTTTAGTGAATGCTTTTCTGTGCACAGAGTCAGAAAAAGATACCAGGAACTGTATGTGAGTCCAAAATACACTGTAATCCATGGAACAGGACTTCCCTGGCAATATGCAAAATGATGCTAGCTTAGCACAAAATTATAAAAAATTTATACCCAAGATCAGCAAAGGCCCGGAGGTTGGTTGGTTGACAAGAAATCCAAGAATTCTCCATATGCACATATTTTAAGGAAGTGCATCGATTAGATCATTACTCTGACACTGGCACTGCAGACATTCATAATCATGAGTTACTTAATGTATAAATGGCATGCTGCCATTAATGACAACATTCACAAACATGTTTTGTTTGGGTTTTTATGTACATCTCTCTTTCAGTTGCTGAACGATTTGCAACACCAAAGGAAAGCAGAGAACTGGAAGGCAGAGAGCATTCCCACCCACAGCAGTCTCAGACCTCCTGGTTAGGGCTCTTTCTGGGAAAAGTGGGTGATACAACTTTGAACTGAGCTTGTTAAATGTTAATCAAGTCACGCTTTTGTTTTTGTGTAACAGGCTCGTACTCCTACACCCATTCACAGATGCCTGTTCCCAGTCCCCATCAGAATTTCTTTCCCCTCAAACAAAGCCAGCCGACTCAGCATTTCATTCAACTGTGGAAGCAAAAAACTCTTGAAGGAGTCATGGGACAGGGAAAAGAATTAGGTGGAGAGGAAGCAGGAGGACTCCTGAGGTGTTTTGGCTGATGATAAAATAAATGTTTCCATAAGTAGCAGATCCACCTCAGGACATTTTGTCACTCCTCCAGCTTCCTGTTCTTTTCCTTGTCCAGTCAGGCTTCAATCTACTACTTAGGCCAACAGATGAATTTTTTGTGTGACAGTTCCCTCATTAAGAAAGAAATCCTTTAGGGAGAAGGTGAGAAGAATGTATTTTTCCTTATTTCTTTGAAACTGATTGCCAATTGTGCTTTCAAGGCAAAATAACAATCCTGATATCGTTATTCTGAACCTCTTCAAACTGAAGCAGTGAGTGATTTAAGACTGTTGCCTCCCTGTACCCGCTTTACTGTAAGGTGAAATAATACCTGTTACCAGTTGTATCCAGAAAGAAAAGTGTGTTGTCCTTAATTCCTTGAAAGAAAAGACAGTGACACTGCTTCTCTGAAGTTCTGTCTCTGGATTTCCAGTGAACACAAATGAGATTCCTGGTGAACATAAATACTTTGCTGGAGGTCTATGTGATGCACGGATTCTGCCATAGTCATGTCAATAAACGTGATTTTGAGTTGGAATTCAAGGACCTGGCTGTTAATATTAAATGACTTCCTCATGGATAGTCACTGTACTAGAAAAGCAAGAATGCAAGTTAGAAGTAATTGTCTTCCTTGTCTGTTCCCCTAGTCACTGTATTCCAGAGTGAAATATAAAAGGAAACCCTAGATATCAAATCCCAGTAGTGCTGGGAGTTATGGATGTGCTGTAAGGGCAACAGAGACAGAACAAACACGAGCTTTGATGAAAGTCAAGGGTGAAGGCTGTATTCCAGACTCATTGCATCACTGTGTTTCTTCCATTTTTTATTACTTTATGTTTCCATGTCCTTCAGAGGAGCATATTTTATTGGCTAAGTCAGAAGGAGTCAGAACAGGGTGTTCCACTTTCTTGTGGACTTGCTCTTTAGGGAAGCCACTTACTGTTTTCCACATGCCACTCAGAGGATGGGTTACTAGTACTTATTTATAGCAACAGACAGAATTAAGGTAAGCTGCAAAGTATGTTGATATTCTTGACTAAAAGGTGTTGAACAAAATGCAAATTATTTTGGTTTCTCTACTCTTCATCATGACACCTTTTGGCTCCAATTTTACCCCAGTATGCTCTTCTGTCTCTCCTTACAATTTTGTTATATTGTTGTCCTTGTTCCCTCCAATTACCTCATCTTTTCTTCCACATCAAGATACCTTTCTCAGTTACAGTTCTGGCATTTGGGCATAAGGAGCATGCCCCACTCAGAAACACAATATTATTCCACTATAAAATGTGGTTGTCTTTCAGTTCAGCTCTGGATGTCATTTGCAAAGTTCAATGGAATATTCAGGAGAATAGCTGATGAAGGGTCCCATTCCTTTCACATGTGTCAGACTTACTCCCATGTAACACCATTGCCTCCAACAGCATTCAGCTGGTTCTGAGTGAGTTGTAACAGAGTAAATATGGCTGAGGTGTTTTTAAGCACCCATAGAAGATCAAGTGTGTGCCACATGAATGGACTGCACATTTTTGTCATTACCAGCCAAAACAGCGAGGTCTCTGTGGAACTCTGTAGCCCCCAAAAGCCTAGATAAAACACATAAGCAGTACAGATACAGTGAAGGTATTAATTTATCAAAATTGGGTAAAGACAATTTGCCAATTTCAGGGCATACTGTAAGACTATACCTATGGGCAAAGCATTTCCATTTTTACAAGTATAGGTGTTGCTAATACAATATATTTCCTGTAACTTCTTTCCTTGGGGAATAGCATGGAAGAGCAAGAAAAATCCTGGTGTTACTTCATATTTTTCCTGATATAGAGGCATTAATTCGAGCAGGAATAGTGAGCCAGATAAGAGGATTCTTGCTTGGTTTGCATCAAATTATTTCCAACAGCATTTGCTATTTACATAACACTAGTGAAATATTTTTAGATGCTCTGTCCAACTAAATTTGTCAGAGTTATCTCAGTGAAATCACTTTTCCTTTCCAAAGAAATTTCCTAAAGGTTTTCTAATTCCTGGAGATAGAAATAAATTGTTAAAAAGGAAAAGAAGGCACCTAAGAAATTAGAATTTAACTAATTTCTTTAATTAAAATATTCATAGCCACCTTCTGTTGCTTAATGAAAGACTCCTCCTTGAAAGAGTGATAATCAATGTGGACTTGGGCTAGAGAGGTCACACTTAAATAACCTATGGAATTTTTTAAGACATTACTGCCGTGACAGATAGGAGAAATCCAATGCACATACTATACTTAGATTTTGAAATAAACAACTGACAAGTTTCGATACCAGAGATAAATTACTTAGGTACCATGATGGAATGAAAAGAATTATAGGGTAATGGACAAAACACTGGTGTAATAGCAGAGCACAAAAAGATACCAGAATAGTGATGTTTCATCCTATTGAAGAAGAAAAAAGTGGATTTAATATAAAAATTAGGAATAAATTTGAAGACTACTCCTCTGTATCTCCCAGACTGAATGGTGTGCATGAGTTCAAAATGGAAACCAAAAACTGAATGAATGCATTTTTGTGCTTACTCTGCTCCACATAAGGCAGGAAGTGTATAGACTTGTCAAAGATGGTCACACAGATGGAATTTAGAGCTATTGGACTAAGGTAGCACTTATGATGAGAGATAAACAGTTATTTTAACAAAGACAAACAAATCTTCTAAGCTGCCAGTGACTCTAATGTCAGACAAACAGTGACTAACAGAGGGTGCTTCCCCAGCTCCCCCTGTGTACCACAGAGGAATGATAGGCATCAATGTTCTTCCCAGGAGCAAGGAATGAGGAAGAAAAAGTGGGTCTGAGTCAAAGGAAAGCTGAGCCACCAAAGCCATGAGGCAAGCAATGTGTCTGCAGGCAAATAGAAATGCAAACTCTGCAGGGATATTGGTTCATAGAGCAGGGGGAGACAGTGTCCGTGGCATGGCTGAAAGATTGTCTGACTCCCTTCCTCCAAATGCAGCTCTGCAAAGCTCTTCCACTTGATTTTGTGTGGGGTTCACTTCTGTACTATGCATGGCAGGCATTTTCCTGTGAGACATAAGAAAGCTCTTGAAGCCAAGCATAAATACAAAAATATAATGTGTATTAGGAGTAAACGTGAACCAGTATGGTAGTTACATTAGTGCTCCACCAAGAAGAAAAATTGCATTAATCTGGAAGCACAGAGTAATTGAATGGGTGTATAGGGACAGTAATGGGGGAAGAGTAAGGAGCATCTATGAGTTCAAGAAGTAGAAAGAAGAAATGTCTGTTTGTGGAGGGAAAAATACTGAGGGAAAAAGAGCATCAGGCAGATGTGTTAGTCTAGATAAGGCTACATGATCTTATGTCCTTATTAACTTGCCCTAGGTGGTTGAGGTTCTGAATGTAGGTAAATAAAAGCATTCTTGGAGTACTGTGAACAAATAAGCAGGATAATTATTATAAAAAATCATACTATCAAAGCTTACTCCATTTTTATTAAATAAAAAGTTATACTTATGTAACATTAAGAATGAGATTTTAACTGAAATATTTAAACCAAAAGTTTCTTCAGAAACCCTCAAACTATCCTCATGAGTATATGCATAACAATAGGCTCCTTCATTATGTGCAGAACTTTTGCATCAGTCACTGAATAATAATTATTTTCTACTGTTGCTTCACCCCAGCCTACCTGGAGTTTCACAACATTGCAGTAGAAAGTTGCTTTCTGAAGAGGCAGCTCCTCAAACAGGCAGTGATCTACCAGATGCTAAGAGGATACACAGAAACATGAGGGAGGGCTTAAGCAAGTATATAGGAGAGAAACCAGATGTGTGAGAAACATTATACAGGCACTGTCAAAAATGAGGAAGGAAATAGCCTGAAGAAGCAGATGGGTGGACACGGTGACAATAATATCAAACAACTAAATAGACAACAAAATGCCAGGCAGGGGGGGAGAAGGAAGGAAAAATTCCCTATACTTGGAGAGAAAAGCAGGTAAATGTGGAAATTTTTGAAACTAAAATGAGGATTCATGGGTTTTTCTAAGATGTGTGTATGCAAAGATGCATAGCAAAGATAGCATCAGTAGTAATAATTGTTATAGCTCTGAATTTATCAGGGTCTCAAACAGGTTAATGACTGTGGTGTACAACTGTGATTAGAATTATAGATGGCCTCAAAATGAAAGCTACAATACCCAGATCTTTATAGGTGCTCCTTAGAAATTTTTTAGACTTATACAAATACATTGGTACAATCTTAATTGATCTACAGTATTTTTAAACAGGCATAAAAGCATCCATGCACAAAGCTCTACTGATTTTATTGATATTATACAAACATTAATGGTATCTTTAACATTTAGTTCACATTATGCAAAACTCTTGTATAGATAACCACAGTTAAGTTGATTTGCAGCTGTTACTAGTTGGCAATATCTGCATCCAGTTTTCAGTGGACGCTAAGTTTCCACTTAAAACACGAAATTTTAGAATTGATTTTTAGTGTAGGTGTTTTCCCTCAAAAATCACAACACTGAGAGGAAGAAAGTGGACACCAGCCTAGAACACTTTCATTGATACAATGGACTCGATCTCTGTTTGATAAATGTTGATACTCAGGCAATGAGAGTGCTTCAATAGCTTTTTCTATGGTTCTTTGCATTTCATTTACATTAATTAAAATAATTGACTAAGTACAGAGTATATTAGAATCCAATCTACTATATCTTTGGAAGGCATAACATCTTTGGGTAGTATTAGAAAAGTGATCTGCCTAAAGGCAATTCATTTGTTTACAGCAGGTTCGGAGATGTGGGAAATGTCAAAATGAACACAAAATAGGCAACAATATGGAGGAAAAATGAGTAGTAAGACTAAACAAATGTTAAAAGGTTCCTAGAATAATTTTCAACAGAGTGGCTTCTGAGTTACATTGTTATAAAAGAAAGAAGAAATCAGGAAAGAGTTAGGATAAATTGACTAATAAGAGCAAGACACCACTGAAAGAAACAATAAGGCCTCAAAAAGACAGTGAAAGTAATTTATTGACAGCCTAGGTAAGCATTGCTAAAAATTTTAATGAATTCTGAGCCTCAGTGTTCACAAAGGAGGATTGGGAACAGATGCCAGAAACAGACATAAATTTAACAGCAGAGGTGGAAAGCATACTGAAGAAACTCAAGATCGTGCCAGAAGAGGTGACCTAGAAATTAGAACATTTAAAGACTGACAAAACTAAAGGACCAGAAGGTACACATTTGATGAAGCGTCCCAAAAGAGATAGGCAAACCTTTAGCAAGTTTATTTATAATCCCTTTGGAATTGAAAAGGGCAAAGTAGCACATATTTAAGAAGTGATCTAGCTAAAATCTAGAAAGCTTGACTTCTAAGATAAAAGGTGAACCAAATACTTTAAAAGGTAAAGACATCAATTAATTACATGGATTTTCGAAAGCTGTACAAGGCCATGCATGTGAATTTCAGAATCACTCAGAAGTGCATTTCTATCTTAAAACCATATGAATTGTTGGTTTTTGACCAATATTTTTAAGTTCTGTGTTTTTGACTTTTGGTATTCTTTCTGTGTTAATGAGGTCTATAAAATGACAGGTGACCCCTAGTAAAGTATGTGAATACTGGAGACTTTGCCATGCAATTCTAGTAACAAGAAGACATTGAAAACATTGGATCATGTACTCTGAGAGAAAACAGAAAAAAGGAAAAAAAGGAATGAGACTAAATTTTAAGCTTTACCTTTTCCATTATGAAGAAGTACCACCATTTGTTTGCGATTTTATGGCTCTGGCAGGACTAGGTCCCCACAATTCCAAAAAGAAGTTGAGTCAAAGAAAGGCCACAAAGATGATCAAAGGCTGGAAAACCTGTTGTATGAGGAAAGACTGAAAGCGTTCAGTCTTTGGTCCTTGGTGAAGGGAGGACTCAGAGTGACCTTTTCACAGTATTCTAACACTTCAAGGGCAGGTGCAAAGAAAGTGGAGACTCTCCCTTCAAGAACAACCACATGGAGAAGATGAGAAGCAACAGGTTCATGTTTAATTAGGAGAGGTTTCACCTTGATTACAAGAAAGAAATTTTTTATGGTAAGAGGAATCAGTCACTGGAAGGGAAGTCCTCACTCCTGGAAGTGCAATTAGACAGGGTGCAAAGTAATCTCATCTAGGCTCCCTTTCCCATGAAATATTGAACCAGAAGATGTTTCAAGGTTTCTTCAAACTTGGTCTGTTGTATAATTCAATTCTAGAATGAACTGGTTCATTTGCAAGTCTGGTAGGAGCTGTTGGCTCCCTTGAAGGCAGGGAGGCCCTGCAGAGAGATCTTGACAAATCAGAGGACTGGGAAATTACCAACAACATGAAGTTCAGCAAGGGCAAGTGCTGGATCCTGCACCTGGGATGGTGCAACCCTGAATGTATGGATAGACTGGGGAGTGAGGTGCTGGAGAGAAGTGCTGCAGAAAGGGACCTGGGGGTCCTGGTTGATGACAAGTTGAACATGAGCCATCAGTGCCCTGGCAGCCAGGAGGCCTGGGGGGCATCAGGCACAACATCACCAGCTGGGCAAGGGAGGGGATTGTCCTGCTCTGCTCTGCACTGGGACAGCCTCACCTCAAGTGCTGGGGACAGGTCTCGTCACCACAGTACAAGAAAGACATGAGGTTATTAGAGAGTGCCCAAAGGAGGGCCACGAGGGTGGTGAAGGGCCTTGAGGGGAAGCTGTGTGAGGAGCAGCTGAGGTCACTTAGTCTGTTCAGCCTGGAGAAGAGGAGACTGAGGAGAGACATCATTTTGCTCTACAACTTCCTCATGAGGGGAAGAGGAGGGGCAGGCACTGATCTCTTCTCTCTGATTACCAGAGACAGAACCTGTGGGAATGGCCTGAAGTTGTGCCAGGAGAGGTTTAGGTTGGATATTGGAAAAAAGTTCTTCACCCAGAGGGTGACTGGGCACTGGAAGGGGCTCTCCAGGGAAGTGGTCACAGCACCACAGTGTTTTCTGTTCTATATGCTGGGGATGCTTTTGATATTCCAGGGAGTTATCTGTGTCTCTGCTTCTGGCCATGTGCTTTTTAAAGGCTGAATCTGACATTGCCAGGCATTTTCTCTGCAGTCCAGAATATCTTAGACCTGCACTGCACACCTACAGGATGCTTGAAATGGCTGCAATTTCCAGCCCACAACTTCTGTTGCTCAACAGCTTTTTTTAAAAAACACAAATCTGGCCCTGCATATGATTTTTAACCCTCTTGAAAATACCAGCTCGTGGAAGTTTCCACTCATTCCTGATTTTATCAAAGGATTTTCCTGTGATATAATCCTCTAATCCAGAAGTCTTATGAACTTAATTAAATTCAACAAAAAGAAACTATGACAACTACAGAATTGAGATACTTTGCTTAGTCTGCAAAAAAGGTTTTAAAGAAATTCAAATGGATTAACACTGACAAAGGCTATGAAAAATTATCTCCAGAGTTCATAGCAAAGTTTTTTTCAGAGAACTCAAGAGAAGTTTGCTGCAGGCCTGGTGATCTATGGTACTGGCAGTATGTTACATTAATGTCCTAAGGATTGACATATATATTATAAAGGGTAGTTATAAGTTCTAACAGTTGTGAATGAGGAAAGTATCAGACAAGTATAAGGCCAAAGTATCACTATTAAGACAGATTTTATTCACCTTATATAAAAGTAACCTGAAACACAGAATGTGCAGTAACAGGCTGAAATTTGATGACTGCACAAAACTGGAAAATAAGTCAAAATGAATGAGGTGGACACTAAAATAAAGAGCAGTTGGAAAGGCTAAGACCAAGGACAGATATATGGTTATGACATAATTCAGAAAAATATAAGAGAAAGACACTGAAGATGAAAGGAAAGATTTTCAATTTTCAAACAGCAATACAGAAAATCTAGGTCTAGTGGAATATATCACGTAAACCTTTGACCTATTGCTTATAAGCAGTAAATTGGAAGAAACTGAAACTAGGGCCACATAAGAGGACTTTGGAAATGTAATTGAGTGGGAATTATTCAGCTGGTGTAGAAATGGGACCAAGAAAATGGTGTTTTATTGGGCATAACACCCACATGTTAAGGGTTAAAAATATTTAATAAGGAAATTTTGATAAGGACTAAATTCCTGGGAGAGATTTCATTGAAATTAACAGGCTTCTGAAAATATATATATATAAAAAGATAAATCTGACATAAACCAAATAGCTTTCACTTGATTTTAGTCAACATTCTGATTAACAAATATCTCACGTATCTTATCATACTATATTGTTCAGTTCTGTGAATGTAAGTTTCACTGAAGTTCACCTTCCAGGAAAAAATGCTTGCCCCAGTGTCCAGAAGAAATGGATAGCCTTTTGATAAATGGCTGCATCTGACCCCATGCCTAATCTTCCCAAAATGTTATTGTAGTTTTGGTGTAGGTCTCCCACCAAGAACAAGTTGTTCTTCGTCCAGAAATACACTCAGTTTTGAGTCTGCTGAACCCAGGACTAGGTTATCCAAGATATGAGCACTCTGCCTTCAGTCTGAGCAGCAGAGCTGAGATGTCTCAACAGCAGGCAGGAAATGTGTCTCCCTGAAGGTAGAGAAAGATTTCTTTCTCTGTGACTGTTTTTTTCTCTCAAAATTTCTGGCCTCCTTTCTGCTGTAATGGTTCTGGGGTCACAGAGCCTCAGAATGGCTCGTCTTCCAGTTCACTAGTAAGCTGTGCAGCTTCCTCTGAAATCCTTTTCTATGAAATATGTCTAGTTTCTTACCTCAACAGTGAATGCAAGATTCACACTTCTGTTTGATTTCACTGAGATTGTCCTGTGGACTGGTGCGAGTATCTGATGCACCTATACCAGTACATCCTTAGTGACAATAGATAGGGAGAAAACCAAGGTACTCAGCAAGTTATTCATCTCAGCATTCAAAGGCAGTCAGGCTTCCATGTCTCAAGTCCCTGAGCCTCCAGGTTGGGAGTCAGGGAGCCAAGTCCCTTCCACCTGTAAGAAAAGAGCAGGTTCAAGACCACCTGGTGAAACTCAATAGGCACAAGGCTCTGGCCCCTGATGACCCCAGGGTCCCAAGAGAACTGACTCATGTGATTGAAAGTCACTCTCCATCCTATTTGAAAAGTCATGGTGGTCAGAGGAAACCATCAGTGACTTGAAAAAGAGAAACTTCAAACCTATTTTTAAAAAGGGATAAAGAAAATCCAGGGAATTACAGACTGAGGCACCTTACCTCTGTTCCTGGGAAGACCATGGAGTATATCCCAATGGAAGCTGTGTTAGGGCACACACAAGGCAAGGATGTGACCCAAGACAACCAATATGTCTTCACCAAGGGCAGATTGTGCCTGATCAACCTGATAGCACTCTTTGACTGAATGACTGCAATGGCCAACAAGGGAAGACTGACTGATGTCATCTACTTAGGTTTCTGTAAGAACTTTGACACAGTCCTACACAATATCCTTAGCTCTAAATTGGAGAGACATGGGTCTGGAGGGTGGACTGTGTGGTGGATAAGAACATGGCTAGATGGGCACACCCAGAGAGTTCTAGTCAATGGCTCTGTGTCTAGGAGGAGGCCAGTGAAAAATGGTATACCTCAGGGCTCTGCCTTGGGATCATTGCTGTTTAAAATCTTTATCAATGACTGAGACAACAAGATCAAGTGCACCCTCAGCAAGTTTGCAAATAACATGAAGCTGAGTGGTAGAGTTGACACAACAAAAGGAAGGGATGCCATCCAAAGGGACCTGGGCAAACTTGAAAAGTAGGTCCATGAAAACCTAACAAGGTTCAACAAGCCCAAGTGCAAGGTGCTGCACCAGGGTTGGGGCAATCCCAGACATGAGTACATTGACAGCAGCCCTGCAGAGACGTTGAATGAAAAGATGGCAGTGTGTGCTTGCAGCATTCAGCAGTGATCCTCCCCCTCTACTCTGCCTTCTTGAGACTCCACCAGGAGTACTACATCCAGCTTCGAGCTCCTCAGCATAAGAAAGACATGGATCTGTTAGTGTGGGTACAGAGGATGGTCATGAAAAGTACTAGACCATCTCTTCCACAAAGATGGGCTCAGAGAGCTCTGGTTGTTCAGCATGGAGAAGAGAATGTTCTGGAAAGACCTAATTGTGGTGCTCCAGCACTTAAAGGGGGTTTACAAAAAAGGAGGCTGGCTTTCTACATGGCCAGACAGTGATCAGACATAGTGGAATAATTTTCAGCTGAAAGAAGAGAGATTTGATTTAGATGTTAGGAGAAAATTCAGGTGAGGGTGATGAGGCACAGCAACAGGTTGCCCAGGGAATTTCTGGATGCCTCATTCCTGGAAGTGTTCAAGGCCTGATTGAATGGGGCCCAGAGCAATGTGATCTAGTGGTTGGCAGCTCTGCCCATGGCAGGGTGGCTGGAATAAGATGGTCTTTAAAGTCCCTTCTATGTCAAACTATTCTGTGATTCCATGACCCCTGGTTGAAACCCTGTACGCAGTGTGCTGAAGGTCTGGATGAGAATGTAACTCGCTGTTCCTGGTTCTTGTGCCCATCCTCATATATCTCATGCCTCATGCACACATGAAAGAAATGCAGAGTATAAACAAGATTAAAATCCTGGGTTGACTCCAAACCATCCTCACTTATGTTTCTCATATTGGGCTCATGTTTTACCAGCAAGTGCTACAGTGAATTTCAATGTAACCTAAAGACAATACAAAGTCACTAGAAACACTGAACATTTGGCAGTTTTTTTAGTGTTCAACTATAATTAATAAATGTGGTAATAGGCTTTTGTGAAATGGTACAGCAGACAGCATAGAGAAAAGACTGGATTTTTTTCTGAGAGAGATCTGCTTTTTATAGTAATTGGGATATAAACACCTAAAATCAGGATTTTATACTGAAAGGGCAAGCTAACCTTACTAATGGTGATTACTCACTGTATAATAGAAAAGGAAATAAAAGCTTTTTTATAAAATGTATCAAATCCTAAGAGTGCTGTTAAACTCATTAAAGAAAAAATGAAGTTAGAGAAACTGGTCTTATTTTTTTTCACTCCCAGTAGAGTTCATTTCTACTTCAACAACTAAGCCAAGGTCACATTTAACTCACTTCAATTTCACCCAGTGCACAAGCTAATGTCAATAGTACAGCTGCCATGCAGAGCTAAAGACTGATGGTTAGACAAAGCCATTTACACAAGGCTGGGTCTTTCATCTTCTCTCAGCTAGTGACATAAGAAAGCACTGAGGTTATTCTCAACTAGAGACTAAAACNCCATGTCTCAAGTCCCTGAGCCTCCAGGTTGGGAGTCAGGGAGCCAAGTCCCTTCCACCTGTAAGAAAAGAGCAGGTTCAAGACCACCTGGTGAAACTCAATAGGCACAAGGCTCTGGCCCCTGATGACCCCAGGGTCCCAAGAGAACTGACTCATGTGATTGAAAGTCACTCTCCATCCTATTTGAAAAGTCATGGTGGTCAGAGGAAACCATCAGTGACTTGAAAAAGAGAAACTTCAAACCTATTTTTAAAAAGGGATAAAGAAAATCCAGGGAATTACAGACTGAGGCACCTTACCTCTGTTCCTGGGAAGACCATGGAGTATATCCCAATGGAAGCTGTGTTAGGGCACACACAAGGCAAGGATGTGACCCAAGACAACCAATATGTCTTCACCAAGGGCAGATTGTGCCTGATCAACCTGATAGCACTCTTTGACTGAATGACTGCAATGGCCAACAAGGGAAGACTGACTGATGTCATCTACTTAGGTTTCTGTAAGAACTTTGACACAGTCCTACACAATATCCTTAGCTCTAAATTGGAGAGACATGGGTCTGGAGGGTGGACTGTGTGGTGGATAAGAACATGGCTAGATGGGCACACCCAGAGAGTTCTAGTCAATGGCTCTGTGTCTAGGAGGAGGCCAGTGAAAAATGGTATACCTCAGGGCTCTGCCTTGGGATCATTGCTGTTTAAAATCTTTATCAATGACTGAGACAACAAGATCAAGTGCACCCTCAGCAAGTTTGCAAATAACATGAAGCTGAGTGGTAGAGTTGACACAACAAAAGGAAGGGATGCCATCCAAAGGGACCTGGGCAAACTTGAAAAGTAGGTCCATGAAAACCTAACAAGGTTCAACAAGCCCAAGTGCAAGGTGCTGCACCAGGGTTGGGGCAATCCCAGACATGAGTACATTGACAGCAGCCCTGCAGAGACGTTGAATGAAAAGATGGCAGTGTGTGCTTGCAGCATTCAGCAGTGATCCTCCCCCTCTACTCTGCCTTCTTGAGACTCCACCAGGAGTACTACATCCAGCTTCGAGCTCCTCAGCATAAGAAAGACATGGATCTGTTAGTGTGGGTACAGAGGATGGTCATGAAAAGTACTAGACCATCTCTTCCACAAAGATGGGCTCAGAGAGCTCTGGTTGTTCAGCATGGAGAAGAGAATGTTCTGGAAAGACCTAATTGTGGTGCTCCAGCACTTAAAGGGGGTTTACAAAAAAGGAGGCTGGCTTTCTACATGGCCAGACAGTGATCAGACATAGTGGAATAATTTTCAGCTGAAAGAAGAGAGATTTGATTTAGATGTTAGGAGAAAATTCAGGTGAGGGTGATGAGGCACAGCAACAGGTTGCCCAGGGAATTTCTGGATGCCTCATTCCTGGAAGTGTTCAAGGCCTGATTGAATGGGGCCCAGAGCAATGTGATCTAGTGGTTGGCAGCTCTGCCCATGGCAGGGTGGCTGGAATAAGATGGTCTTTAAGATCCCTTCTATGTCAAACTATTCTGTGATTCCATGACCCCTGGTTGAAACCCTGTACGCAGTGTGCTGAAGGTCTGGATGAGAATGTAACTCGCTGTTCCTGGTTCTTGTGCCCATCCTCATATATCTCATGCCTCATGCACACATGAAAGAAATGCAGAGTATAAACAAGATTAAAATCCTGGGTTGACTCCAAACCATCCTCACTTATGTTTCTCATATTGGGCTCATGTTTTACCAGCAAGTGCTACAGTGAATTTCAATGTAACCTAAAGACAATACAAAGTCACTAGAAACACTGAACATTTGGCAGTTTTTTTAGTGTTCAACTATAATTAATAAATGTGGTAATAGGCTTTTGTGAAATGGTACAGCAGACAGCATAGAGAAAAGACTGGATTTTTTTCTGAGAGAGATCTGCTTTTTATAGTAATTGGGATATAAACACCTAAAATCAGGATTTTATACTGAAAGGGCAAGCTAACCTTACTAATGGTGATTACTCACTGTATAATAGAAAAGGAAATAAAAGCTTTTTTATAAAATGTATCAAATCCTAAGAGTGCTGTTAAACTCATTAAAGAAAAAATGAAGTTAGAGAAACTGGTCTTATTTTTTTTCACTCCCAGTAGAGTTCATTTCTACTTCAACAACTAAGCCAAGGTCACATTTAACTCACTTCAATTTCACCCAGTGCACAAGCTAATGTCAATAGTACAGCTGCCATGCAGAGCTAAAGACTGATGGTTAGACAAAGCCATTTACACAAGGCTGGGTCTTTCATCTTCTCTCAGCTAGTGACATAAGAAAGCACTGAGGTTATTCTCAACTAGAGACTAAAACTGGCATATTAGAAAAAATGTTATTCTCCTTAGCTGTCACACAAAGGATCTGAAGAAATGTAGAAATGTTTTTTTCCTTGGTCATCTAGGGAGATCACAAAGTGACTCTAATAGCCTTCACTCTGAAATTTTCACATGGTTTAAGTGATTGCCAAGTCTGATATTTTCCATTTACACTTCATTGCCATCAGAAAAAGAAAAAAATCAATATACCTACCTACTCAAGTGTGTCACAGGATGAGCTTATAAAAGAAGACATCAGTCTTTTTAGGGCATGAAAAATATACTTATTCAAATATATCTTATTTAAAATGACATAAATTGCAGTGGTTAGTCAAGATTCGATTTCCTCTAAAATATAAGACTTAAAATATTCCATGACTTGCCAAGGAATAAGAATCCTTCAAACTGTTGATATGTACAAATGTACTCGTTTTCTCTTGTAAGTTATACCTGCCACAGTGTACCAATATTAGTGACTACCTTTAGGAATTTTAATGGGAAGGTGAGATCTAACATATTACCACATTTCCCCGAGATGGTACAAATAACTGGAACTTTGCCAAAACACAGCAGTGATAGCTTTTATTATTATTATTCTTTCAATTATACTATGTGTATGAATTTGAGTTGCCTTAGCTTGTTGGCCCTAATATGATTACACATGATGTCATACAGCTCTAACAAGCTCAAACACCCTAAGCAGCCTTGCATGCTATAGCTCTTACATATTTTAGCTGTCTTGTTAAAGATTTCTAGCAATTTCCCTGCAACAGTGTGCAATGTCTTTGTTTTAGATTAATAAAATATCATAGATACAATGGAATTGTCTTGTCAAAGATTTGACTGCTTGGACACTGTCAAGAATACTTGACAAGTGAGAGCCAAATTTGTCCCTGACTGTTCTGCTCTCAATGGAAGCTGACAGGTCATCATTCACCTTATGATGTCGTTTCAACCCCATTATCTTTTCTACCTTGTTTTAGCACCTCTCTCTGGCAAAGGTAGTGAGTAAGATGTTGAAGAACTGAGGTGGTATTTCAGGCTATCTGCCAGCAAGTGCTGAATAATAATGGAATTTGTTTGCTTACAAATTGAGCAATTGAATTTAGACATTGAGGGGGTCACCTCTGTGAGTTGTCCCATCCCCAGATGGTCAGTCATCTAAAAAGGCAGAATTACAGGGTCAATCGTAGAACTCTTTCCCCCATGTAGTAGCACAACATACCAACCATACAACTACTAGGCCATCCCCCACAGTTACAAGTATTTCAAGGTCAATTTATCAATTTAACAGCTTCATCTTCTTAATCACTAAACTTCTGTCTCTTTGAGCTTGTGCTGAAAGACTGTGGCTGCTAATTAAAATGGAGCTTTACTAGCAAGTACACAAATTAGATCCTGTCAGTAAGTTTATTCTAACTATTGGTCATTTCTAAATGCCTTTTTAATCCCCTAATTTTTACATTAAAATTCAAAAGCCTAACAATCTTAATCACCCCTACATCAAATTCATCATTAAGAACAGGAAGCCAGATGGTATAATTTTGATTTACCGGACTTCAGCGTGAATTAATGTACTGAGTGCCGATAATGAATACATCAAACCTGATATTGCAGAAACCTATGAATCTGGCATGTTAAATTAATAACACACTTTGCACAATGAAAGCATGTAAGCTCATATAAAACTGAGGAGTAATGGTCCCTTTTATTTTAAATGGTCTTTATTAGCCTGCAGTTTTGACTCTTAAAAAAAAAAAAGGAGATGAACATTGTAGTTAAGAAAGTTCTGTCTGTTTCCTATTTTTTTTAATGTAGATAAGAAATGAAATGAAAATAAAAATATAAGTATCCACCTTATTGTAAACTTTATAGTTGTGAAAGATATAGTGGTGAAGAAAGGGCCCCAGTGAACTATCTTCAATTTGGTTTGAAATTACAGTTAAAAGTTTGATGGCATGCTGAAATACACTAATCCCAAAAAGTTCTAGTACAATGCTGTTTACTGCATGAGATAGTTAATCATTGCATAGAGTATGTAATAAATTATGCAGATTATGCTGCTTTTTAAAACATTTTTCTTATATTCTTTTATTTCTAATGTGTATTGCTTCTTGTTTCAATATACCTATGGTGACTATGAAGCTGAATACCATTATATTAGAACACAGGGCCAGGAATTAGTTTTACTGAAGAACAGAGGAATCATACATTTTGGAATAGTTGCCATAAACAAAAGTACTAGATAGGAAAGGTCCATGTCTTCCACAATTCCTGATTATCTAGCTATTACATAGCATGGAGACAGCATAGAGGTTAGCATTCTTGAAAGAAAATTGACAGATACCAAATTTGAACCAATGAGTAGCTTGTGCTGTATCAGTGAGAGATACATAGGGCTGAAATTACTTAAACACATCCCTTCTGAACACATAATTTCATATTTATTTAGTGTAAATTAAAAATATGTCAGTCGCTACATATTGTTGTGGACCTATAAATAAAAGGATCTCCGCCTAATTCCTATTCACACAAGACAAAATTGTCTTCAACTTAAGTAAAAACAGGATTTTGCTCAAATACTGTAGGATCTGAGGCTTCCTTTTCAGATATATAAAAGCAATGCAAATAGAAGTAGATTCTCCAGTGCGAATTCTAGTTCTGAAGTACATCTGAGTTATATAACTCCTAACTGAAATATAGTTTGGAATGTTTTTACAGTGAACAACCTAAAATGTGCAAATGTGGGCCTATGGACCATAAGCCAGAAAGGCAGGATGAGACTGGTCTCTGTTTTGGAAACCACAGACTGTTTGCTGTAAGAGCATTTAAAGAGTTAGAAGATGCCTGGTCCAGGCCTGAGCAGGATAAAGCTGACTGAATAGGTTAACATGAGCATAAACATTTCCCCAGGTTTATTCTGTCTCTCAATTTTCACACAGTAAGTGAACGTTTCAACAGCCTCAATGTGGCTGTAGGAAATATATTCAATATAGCCAGGGTAGGATAATGCCAGGGAAAACACTGCATACCTGAATAAGGTGCTACTTTGCAGCTGGTTTTCCTTATTGCATGAGTGTGTTCTTGCACTTACCACTAAGGCACACAATTTGTACTGCTTAGAGATAAACTGCTAAGATTGATTCCTAAACAAAACAAGGGGTGCATTACACATTTGTCTAGAGAGGATATAAAAAACCTCTTATGTGTCTCCTTTATGTATTTAGTGTTTTTTACCCTTAGAAGAAGTAGTACTTTACTAATATTTGAGGAGGGATGGGGAAGATAGTTGTTCCCAAAAAAAGAAATTTACGCTGAAAGCTGTTCTAGAAACTTGGATAGAAAAAGTCAGTTGTTCCTGGATGGAAATGTTTCTCACTCTTAAATCTCTAGTTGAAGTTCATTTGACAAACCTATTATAAAATGAATAAATGTAGCTCTGTGTGATTTGTCCATTGTCAACATGTTAACACAATTTATTTGAAGGCAGATTGATGAAGGATGGCTGAAGGAGTTTACCCTCCTGAGTTAAAGAATAGAAAATCCTTTTTCCTTAGCATTTCTCTTTTTTTCTTAGAAGTTCACAAGAGTAGATATACAATTATCCTCGACTTGCTGATGCAAAGGAACAGAGCATTTAGTTTCTTGTCACTGTCTCTGAAATTCCTAAAGGTACAATTAGCATTTCATTTGACATAATGTTGAAAGGTTCATAGATTGATCTTCCCTAAAATGCAGCAAGAATTTTTTGAAATGCAAATTTTGACATTTATTAACTTTTATTCCAGATCTGTTTATAGACTGTAAAACTGTGCATACATTTAACTCAAAGAAGCTAAAAGGACAATGTTTAGGTGGATACTCTGTGTTATAATAAAAGTCTATTTTATTGTTTCAACAATGAAATTTTTATTATCAGAGATTTATGATATCAGCACAGCAGTTTTTACTGCATGATTCACAGTGTTTTTATAGATGTATATTCAACAAAACAAGAAGAGAAATTGTACTGCAGTGCTCTCTCTCAGGAGTGCATTTCCCCATTGAAATAATGTCAGCAGTTTTCCACCTTCAAAGCCCTATGTTTTCAAATCAATTAACAATTCTAATTGTGCTGGAACAGTTGTTCACTTAGCTTGGCAAATGGGACAGGAAACATTATTTCCTTTCTTTGCCTAAAATGAAGACTTTAATCTTCTGAACCATATTTAACATATAAAGAACACACATCTGAAAAGTTAGGCAGTTTGGAAACTCACTTGATTGTAAATATTGTTTTTCTCAGTGTTCAGGCCACGGTAGAAGAAAGGAGCAAGAGCACTACAGTTTCCCCTCTGGGTGCCAACAAACCATCTTAGGATTCATTCTGAATGTTTCAGGTGAGATTTGTATCTGTCTGGACAGCTGTAAGAGTTATTGCTTTTGTAAGATGGTAAAACAAACACTGGTTCTGACCAAACTAGCGATACCAGAATGCAGATCTGTATCATGTTACACAGGACTGACATAAAGTAGGTAATACAACATGCCAGAGCCAAGACTTAAAGGCCAAATTTACATTCCATTTTATTTATATGCATATATATTGTGTGCTTAAACAGAGGCATAGTAAAAGATATAATTACTATGACTTCATGCAGAGACTAACATCCAACAGTTCAAATAAATGTGCCTGTTTCTTCTGCAAACCCCAAAGCCATTTACCAGAAGGGCAAAAGAAAATTACCCCATTTTACAAGTGGTACAATTTTGTGGTACAATGCAAAATCATGTAACAAGCCCCTTTCAGGATTCAAGATAATGCTTTATGCTGAGCAAAATAAAAATCCTCTGGCAAAACAAACAAAACAAAACAAAACAAAACAAAACAAAACAAAACAAAACAAAAAAAAAAGAAATAGTGCAAATATTAATTTAAGGCTATATCTTTGCATAGCACACTTGCATTACCCAGAAGGTCACAAAATCAGGTCTATTATTCATATTAGGGGAAGTACTCAGTACAGATTATCTGTATGAAGGATTTGGTGAGCGTTAACATACGTACTCACCTCAGTCCTAAATTTATGAAGGAATTTTCTAAGAATATGGTAATATTCAGGACACTAAATTCAGGGACGTTTAGAACACCATTTTTTCCACAACTATAGCCATGTCTTAGTACAATACTAGCAGTCTTCACGTGCATAGAGTTGCTGTACTATTTTTAACATTGTACTTATTCAGATCCATTCCAAGAAAGAGGTAAAACAAAGTTTTGACTTCCATGGTTATTATGTTTTTCTTTTTCCTTTTACTGTTTTGCAGTCATTTAAATGACTTCAGTGTTTATTTCTTTGCTTGTAATAGTGCATTTAGACATCAAAGTAAAAATGGCAACAAATTGTAGGAGTTAATTAGAAATTCAGGGTCCAGAGTTCAATTTACTTGAGTACACAGAGATTACACACTTTTCCCCGCCTCTTTGTCTGTTTAGCACTGACACAATTGGTCTGGTACCCTCATGACTAAACTCAATATCTCAATGCTAAGATGGACAACACTTTCTTACTGCATAAATTTAATTTTTCACTGATGAGGAAAATGTCCCATCTGTTTCATCTGCCAGAGGAGTGGCATAGTAGAAAGATATTTGATATTTGGTATAATTTTTAGATTTCTGATTCCCAGCCTGAAACTTGACTCAAAACAGGGTCAAAAGTTAGATGAAATTCATCAGAAACTATGGTCCTCTGGAGTGGTGAAGAAAAGGCTACAAGAAGCAGGTGGATAATGGTCAGTACCTAGCTGCCATTCAAAAAATTGTAATAGTATAATAGTATTTGACACAGATTTAGATTTTTTGTCTGCTTCATCATCATCTCTTTGCCCCTCTTTGCACAGCTTGGTATCAATTCCCTATTTTGTAAATGATGGATTGAGCTAGACATTATTCAGGTAACTCAGTCACAGTGACTAGCATCTAAATTCAAGAAAGCCTGCCTGCCATCCCAGGCTGCCAAATCTTCACTTTTTTCTGTCCTCTCAGTGGTGATGTGTAGTCATAACACCTAAACTAGGTAATGATAGGGGACAACATTAATGTGATTTGCTCAATGATTTTGTCTAAGCTGATAACAGAGATTACAGTAGAATGCAGATATGTGTGTGCCACTGCAAATGCATAGACGTGTTTCACCCTGGGTGACTACCTTCAGAACAGTACTCTTTCCAAGAATAGATTTAGGCACCTAATCTGAGGCACAGAAGGAAATTAGATCAAAACAACATCCTTGGAAATATTTGTTGCTCACTGGGCACCTTGATTTGTTGCTTTCCAAGAGCAGCAGGAGGCACACTAAGATGCCCTAGTTCTTGCCTAATATTCCTTTTCATTTCAGAAATTGAGCCTTTCTCTATTTAAGCTTCATTGAGGCTCCACGCAGTGGCTTTTCTTACTGATTTCATTCCAGCACTATCAAGTTGCCTACCAAATACAAGGGAGTCCCTGTTCCATCACATCCTTCTGGGAGAAGGTTCTAGTCACTAGGATAGCAGTTATGAATACCTGCACTGAGTTTGAATGTTTAGGGCACCTATTTTAGGAGAGTCCTGTGTTTCTTGTTCCTGCTTGCAATCACGTTGCTGAGTTTTGCATTCAAAAATCATTGGTTTATATGCCAAAATGCCAGATAATTTAGGGGAACAGAACCTGGAATCACTAAGCAGCCAGCATCACCAGACTGGAAAGCCATATTCCCAGCTTGTTCTTCTTTCTGGCCCAACAAATCTCGATTTCACCTTGTCATAGTAAGGCATATCTTATAAAAAGGTTAAAACAAGAATATTTTCTTCTAACATGTATTTAGCTTTCAAGACTGAAGCTTCCATGACAGAAATGTAAAAAAGTTTGTGTCCCAAAAGCATATTTTTTCCCAATTTCTGTCAACCAGTGTAATACATTCTGTTATCCTTTTTTTTTTTTACAAATGTTGCTTTTTTTTTTCTTGCATAATTTCTTAGGGAGAGAAAATAATACTCCTTCCCCAGAGTGGAAGTGGGGGAGAGAATGCTCTAAATAAAAGATGACAACAGAGCAGACTTCAGCACTGAAACCTTGCTACCTTGCTGTCCACACTGCTTAAGTCTTAGTTGATACCCTTCTTATGCTGACTGTGGGGTAAATCTCTCTATAGGACACTAGTCCTAGGGAGTATAAAATCTGTCAGTCAGATGGCCTTGTGGCACCAAGCCAGAGACTGGTCCTGGTCCTGTTTTATTTGGTGGTATAGATACATCCAAACTGGCTGCAGGACTTCACTCTGAGAATTAGATTTGAGTGGTTTGTGTCCATGGCTACACAGAAATGTCTTTTTCTTTTAATTGGAAGGACATTCTTCTTTGGGAAAAAAATATAGAGAAGCTTTCCTTCAAATATAATTTTTGTGGTGTGGATTCTTAAGTGGCAAAGTGCCTTTCCAAACTCCCAGGGAAACCTGACAACTTAAAGAAGGCCTGGGACTTTAGTCAACCTTTTCCACTGGTGTTACTCACTTAATCAATTTTAGCTGTTCTGGGTAACCCTCTTTGAGAGAGGAAAGTATCTCAGATACCTGAGATGATGTTACAATTTCTGTTCTAGGGACATTGTTAAAGTTAAGAACTATGATATCTGTCTCTGTCCTTTACCAAACTTAACCTTGTCACAGTTTGACCCTGAACAGAGCTCCTTGACCTGGAAGCTGCAGCTCATGGAGGACCTGCCTCTCATTTGTACTTCTGGAGAACAATGAGCTATTCACTTCTGCTGTGCTGCAAGGCTTATTCACTTTATGGTCAATTCTCAAATGTCTGTGAGAAGATTATCTGGGTTATGTATTATATGTGTCATGCTTTAAAAAAAAAGAAAATCCTTTTCTGACCTCATTCCATGCTTATAGTCTCATTCTTAAAAGGTAAATATACTAAACAGAATGTGCAAACATTTACTGGGGGAGGGGAGGGAGGTTATCTATGCTTAACTTCATTTGGGGATCCTGTCCCCTCCTGTCACTATTCTTGCAGACATGGCAGTATTTCTGCTTGAAATCTGTTTATGCTGCTGTAGAGTTACAGAGGGTTTGGTATCTAGGGTACTCTGAACACCTACAGTACTGTAAAAGTCACTGTGGTTTGGGATGGCTTATTCTTGACCACTCTTTGCCCTCTCCGCTGTGTAATTCATTCCTGCTATTCTCTTTTTTCCTATTCTTTGTACCTCTGAGCAATTGATTTCTTTTGATAGGAGGTTTGATTGATGCTGTCTTGGCTAGATATCAGCTTTTTGAATTTTGTTTCAGTGCTTTGTACTGTGGTAATTGTGTAACACTTGAATATTATAGGCGCCTGAGACAAGATTAAATAAATAAAATTAGGAGTTTTATGAAATGTTATCCTCCTTTGTTTTTCTCTGTATATTTTGGTTTATTTAGTGAATACTTTACATTTTTCAAGTGATATTTCTTAGGTATTTAGCACTATTATAATAATTTTGGGATTTCTATCCTGAATGTTTTTTTATTTTTAAACAAAGTATTGTATGACATTTACTCCAAATAAGTAGATTATTTTTCCTGTCATTTATTTCTTATAGTTCAGTATAACTGAGATACACTTCATAACAATAGGATGATAACATGCTTATTGTTCTTATTTTAATCCTCCAGTTCTATCCTAAAATATGGAATTAGAAAAAGAACTGTTTTCCCTTCTGTTACCAACGTTTATTGACAAAAAATCTTATCTAATGAAAATATTTTATCTTCTTTTATGGAATTTTAGACTTTTAACATCAGTTGAACAGCTGCATTTCTGGACTTCATATACAAATATGCAAGTGTCTTTATTAATACTGTTTAAAAAAGAACCAAATATTAAAGGAAGTGACAGGTGAAACAGTATAATGTCTCCACCTTTAGTGAGATTTAATCTGTCAGAGGATATGCAATGGTTGCTGGGATAATGATTACATTAGTTATTAGATTAGAACAGAAAATATTAAAACCCTCTGATTAGATAAATGTTTTTAACACAGTTGAAACTATGTATTTCTGTTAAATGAAGTAGTTAATGGCATGCTTATGACAAACATGAAAGATTTTTCTATTATTGTCTCTGTTTTGCCAAGTTATTAAAAAAATGTAGTCGTCTTCATGATTTAATATTCATATGGCACATCCTACAGGGCATTGGTGCAACAAAAATCATGTTTTATTAAAACATAAACATGCTTTCAGTGTCATATCTAGAAAGAGAGACTTGAAATTCTGGCACGAAGGTCAGATACAACCCTGTATGAAACAGTAACCACTATATAATATTTGAAATGAATGGACTTGATTTTCCTTTTAAAAGTACTCTGAATATCAACATAAAGCATTTTCATTTCACCCATTTTAATGGCTGGGAAACATAGAATATTAGAGGAAAATTGTTGTCCCCAGAGAAGTGCCCAAAGGCAGTGAGGATCTGGTTTTGATACCATGATATTTTCAGCAAGGGAACTTGTGTCCAAGAGCTCTACAGTGAGTAGAGCAGTGTCTTCCAGCATCATTGATCCCTTTGCTAGATTTTTACAAGGGTTTTTGTCAAGACTGTGTTTTGGATGCAGACAGCAATTCAGTGTCTGTGAGAAATAGTGGCATAACTAGGGGATTTTTTCAGCTGAATTGTTTCGCTGATCATGAATTCTGTTATTTAACAAGTGTGTTCAGATATGTGTAGGGAATTTGGTCAGGAGCTTGTACTAAAAAAAAAATCAAGTATTAACCAATCTTTATGATTTCTCTCATTAATCACGCAAAATGTTGATCATGCAATTATGATATGTAAAAGTTAAAATGTCAATAAAATAATAATACACTATTTCAATACTTTATTAAATAGAGGGTGAGGGGACGAGTGTCATTCATGGTCTCTCAATAACTCTGCAGGGGACAGGAGTAAGTTTAAGGAGGAGGTGAAGGTTGGAGGACAAGAGAATTTCCCTGGAAGACCTTTGCTTCGAACTGCCCTTTCCTGGATGACCTCTTTATTATACATTGCTGATTTAGACTGTGATCCAACATATAATTATATGCTTCCTGACTAAATTTCATAAATGTGTATTGCTTGCAAAGGTTTTCAAGATTAAGCTTTCTGAGGAATGGCTTTTTCACACAAACAGTGCTCTTTTAAAAATTTTTCTTCATTTTCAGATCTTCCAATGGTGGTAAACGATGTAGTCTCATAGGAAAATTCAATAAGTAAATATACTAAACTTTTAAAAATCTAAATATCTTATATTTTCTCAACATTGTGCTTTATTTGAGCACAATTGTGTACTATATTCCTCCATTACTGGGCACCAGTTACTGCCAAAACATGTCTGGATATATCTATATCAATCTATATCTGTACCTATATCTAGGACACATATAACCATTTACTACTGAATTATTGTGTATAACAGGAGTGCGGAAACTTTGCACCTGTCAGTTCTGGCTGATTTTCAAAATTGTGTGCGAGTGTCAGAAAAATGACCTGCCAGTCTGTGCTAGTGATTAAGGTCCCACACAAATTCTTCAGTGATTTAAAAAGGGTGTTTATCCTTGAAGGGTTATTCTCTATGAGTCTGTCCATCTCATAGCTAGCAAGTGAAATGTTTACTGTCTGAATTAGGGATAAAATGATAGCTCCAATGTCAGTAGCACAGTACTGTCCATTTTGTGGCTAGTTTAAAATGACATAGGATGAAATACTGGTCCTGTCGAAGTCAGTATGACTTTGATCTTCCACCAAAATTATTTTTGTTGATTAGCTTTATCTACTTATAACCTGTATTGTAATAGCTTTTTGTGGGGGACTGGCTGTTTCTTGAGGCCCCAGTGCACTTTTCCCAATTTTAAATGCAAAAGAGAGGCCTGGGCTGAGCTTCCCAAATTCTGTTTGGGTCAGGGAGACAGATATGGGATCTGCATTCCTCTTGAGAGGCTAATTCAGAGCACCTACATTAATCTCTTTTTTCAAGGTCTCTTCTGAAACAACATATTTCTCTTCATGTTTGTTGAACATGCAGCAAGCCTCAGAAGATCACAAACCTCAGCTAAAAGCTGAGGTTGGACCACAGAAACAGTGATCTCAGCCAAGGCACTTTGGCTGCGTATTGGGAGGTGTCACAGGGCAGGCAAACAGCCATCCTCAGAGAAGAGAGGAGCAGGTATTTCATGGTCCTGGCTGCAGTTTGAAAATGGATTAGCTAATGTTCTCAGCTAAGGTGGAGAAAATTTTTGCAACCAGAGAAAGAAAAACCTGGAAGAACTAAATTACTGTTTGTTTCTTTTTAATCCCATTTTTTAACTTGGCAGTCCAAGGGATGCCATGACATGGGGCTCAGCAAAATGCTCACAGTAACAACCGGTGAAGATGGTGAGGCCTCTTATGCTATAATATATTGAAGATATTCAAATAAAAGCATTTTGATGTGTGTATTTACTTTAAAGAAAGACAGTCATACCAGTTACACAGAAACCAAATGTTCACTTAGCCTGCTCCTGATCTGACAAACAGTAAACAACGATAGTGCAAAAATCACTGCACATACTGAGATCTGTTAAAGGAAGTGCCCAGAGGCACTTTAAATCAGTATTCATTTCAAACATGTATCTCTGCAAATGCAACCTGTGTGCAGTAGGAGGCATAACTGGACAGAGGCTTTCAGATACTGACAATGCTTGAAAAAACTGAGAATGTTCCACAGGATCACAGTTAAGAACCACTCAAAAGAGTCTTGGCACTGAACAATCCTATTTTACGTGCAGAAAGGGACAAAGGCAAGATTCATCTCTCTCCATCCCTCTTCCTCTGTGATGGACAACAGTTCTGTATTTACAAGAGCAAAAAATTACAGAGACACTGAGCGAAACCATGCTTAGAAAACTAAGGATAATGCGGGCCCATTACTAAATAGAGGGAGGATCTTGGTAACAGAGAGGGCAGAGAAGGTAGAGTTACTTTGCATCTTCCCTGACTAGACCAGCCCTCAGGAATCTCTGACCCAGGAGACCAGGATAAAGGAATGTTGAAAGACTTTCCCGTGGACAAGGAGGTTTGGGTTAGAGAGCTCCCAGGCAAACTGGAGATCCACAAGTCCATGGGCCCTGACAGGATGTATCCATGAGTGTTGAGAGAGCTGGAAAGCTCATGGTGATCAGGGGAGGTGCCTGAGCACTGGAAGAAAGCAAATGTCACTCTGGTCTTCCAAAAGGGCAAGAAGGAGGACCCAGGGAACTACCAGACAGTCAGCCTCACCTCAGTCGCTGGAAAGGTGATGGAATGGCTCATCCTGCATGTCATCCCTAACCATGGGAAGAAAAGAAATGTAATCAGGAGTTGACAGCACGGATTCACTAAAGGTAAATCATGCTTTATCAACCTGATTGCCTTCTATAATGAAACAACCACCTGGATGGATGAGAGAAGAGCAGTGAATATTGTCTTCAATATTATGTATGGGTGTATTATTAGGTATGTGTCTGCAGCAAGGCTTTCAACTCTGTCTTTCATGAAATCTTCATAGGCAAAGTGAGGAAGTGTGCTCTGGATGAGTGGACAGTGAGGTGGATTGAGAAGGGACTGAACAGCAGATCCCAGAGGGTCATTGTCAGTGGCATAGGGTTTAGTTGGAGGCCTGCCATGAGTGGTGTCCCCCAAAGTTCAAAACTTGGCCCAGTATTGTTTAACTTACCCATCAATGGCTTGGATGAAGGGACAGATGTCCCCTCCCCAAGTTCACTGGTGACACAAAGCCGGGAGGAGTGGCCCAGAGAGCTGTGGAGACCTTCAGAGGGTTCTGGACAAGCTGGAGAGATGGGCAGAGAGGAACTGTCTGAAATTCAGCAAAGGCAAATGCAGGGTCCTGCACTGGGGAGGAATAACCCAGGCACCAGCACAGGCTGGGGGCTGATCTGCTGGAAAGCAGCTCTGCAGAGAAGGACTTGGGGGTCCTGGTGGACAACAAGCTGTCCATGAGCCAGAGGTGAGCCCTGGGGGTCAAGGAGTCCAAAGATATCCTGGGGTGCATTAGGAACAGCATTGCCAGCAGGTTGAGGGAGGTGATCCTGCCCCTCTACTCAGCCCTGTGAGGCCACATCTGAGTGCTGTGTCCAGTTCTGGGCTCCACAGTACAAGAGAGACATAGAGCTCCTGGAGCAGGTCCAGCAGGGGGAAACAAAGATGATTTAAGAACTGGAACATCTCTCTTATGAGGAAAGGCTGAGTGAGCTGGGCCAGGTCAGCCTTGAGAAGAGACAACTGAGAAGGGATCTCATCAATATCTGCAAGTATCTGAAGGCAGGGTGTCCAGAGGACAGACCCAGGCTCTTCTTGGTGGTGTTGAGCAACAGGACAAGAAGACACCAGCAAACCGTGATGCACAGGAAGTTCCACCTGAATACAGGGAAGAACTGTCTGAGTCCTGGGTCAGATTGCCCAGAGGGGTCTTGGAGTCTCCCTCACTGAAGATATTCAAGACTCATTTGGACACAGTGCTGTGTCACACGCTCTAGAACGGCCCTGCTTGAGCAGGGAGAGTGGACCTGACAACCCACCCATTCTGTGATTCTGAGAGTCCTCTGGATATGTGAATGATCCATCCCATCAGCAGGACCATGACTTCATCTAACCAGTTTAGAAATTCGAAAAACTAATTGCTTTGTGGGACCTGATCTAGAAAGTGCTGAGTATTTCCTGCATGCAAGCACTAACTCCCATTTCCTGCTCAACAGAGCTTTGGGTGTCATGGTTCCTTTTCTTCCTTTTTTTTTAATAGAAGGAAGAGAATTTTTTGGCCCTTCTTTCTGATGAGAAGGACTGAGCTACAGGCTCATCAGGATATAAAATCAACAGCTTATGAGCTGAAAGAAGTAATGGATCACTTTCTCTAAACCCTGTTGGCTGACATGGATTTTGTCAAATTATTATCTTTTGAGCTGCACATCTTTGTCAACATGCAGCTTGTTTCCTTGGGCTGTGCTCTGATTTCTAAAATCTGATATAGCTTCTACAGCTCTTGCTGTAGGCTTTTGTGGGAGAGAGTTTTGATCAGATTTATGTCGGCTTCTTTTTCCACATGCTAAAATGATATAAAATAAAATCTTGTACAAATCTGTTTTATAAAGCAAATTTAAGATGTTGCACCTGTAACACAGACTTAACCATGTTCTAAACACAAATAATAAAAATCATCTGAAGTCTCTGCTTACAAATTTCCTTTAGAAAGCATTTACTGATTGTACCTGACTTGTTTTTCTATGTCACTGCAAAGACAAAGCAAATGCTGATTAAAGCAATTAAAAGTTTCCTTTGTTTGCACAGAGATGTATTCAGATGCAGCTTTTTTCTTTGTAGACATCTTAATAAGCACCAGCAGATTGAAATAAAATCTGTCATCAGTTATATTTTTTTCTTGGACTAACTGTCTACTTCACATACATATTAAGAAAGATTTGTTACCAAAGCTTCCTTATATGTTTTCTATTTGTTGTTGTAAAATGGTAAATGTTGAAATAACACTAGATCTATCAATCTGATAATATAATGCAATGCATCTGACAGCTGAAGAGAGGAAAAAAAATGTAATGACTTATATAGTATTTGAGTAGTGTATTTTTTTGTTGTTGTTATGTTTTTCTTCAAAAACACAACTGTGCTGTTTGGGTGTCTGCCACCACGGAGGGATATAAAGCATTATTGTGGATGGAGGATTCAGCTTTAGCAGAATATAAATTAACTGCCGTGTAAATATAAACATCAATTAAGTTCTGTCACTTGTTAAATATTTATTTACTAAAATGATTTAAGCAGAAAAGCTTGCTGAGGGGAAAATTGTCTGTTTCTATCTATAGGCTGCTGGTACCTCTTAGGAGCCTGCTTTGTTTCTATTGTTTCTTTATTTATAATCTCTTATGTGTGGCTGCAGAGGTTGCTATTTCAAGCAGCTGAAAATTTAAGGTTTATTCCTCACCAATGTTGAACAGTATTAGGCATGTAACTCCCATTAATGCTAATGGGAATTAAGCAGATAAATACCTTCTTGCACTGTGGATAAGTGGACTTCCATTTTTTAAGGTGACAGAGACTTCATCTGTGCAGTGGGGACATGATTGCACATGACAAGATCAGAGCAGTGCCCAGTTACAGAGGGGAGGAATAAAACATCTGCAATGTACTTATCCTTTTATTNAG
The DNA here is from genome assembly GCA_013398075.1 of Notiomystis cincta. Taxonomy (NCBI): domain Eukaryota; kingdom Metazoa; phylum Chordata; class Aves; order Passeriformes; family Notiomystidae; genus Notiomystis; species Notiomystis cincta. The sequence continues at coordinate 173,910 of VZRX01002429.1, forward strand.
ACACCAGCAAACCGTGATGCACAGGAAGTTCCACCTGAATACAGGGAAGAACTGTCTGAGTCCTGGGTCAGATTGCCCAGAGGGGTCTTGGAGTCTCCCTCACTGAAGATATTCAAGACTCATTTGGACACAGTGCTGTGTCACACGCTCTAGAACGGCCCTGCTTGAGCAGGGAGAGTGGACCTGACAACCCACCCATNAGGGAAGAACTGTCTGAGTCCTGGGTCAGATTGCCCAGAGGGGTCTTGGAGTCTCCCTCACTGAAGATATTCAAGACTCATTTGGACACAGTGCTGTGTCACACGCTCTAGAACGGCCCTGCTTGAGCAGGGAGAGTGGACCTGACAACCCACCCATTCTGTGATTCTGAGAGTCCTCTGGATATGTGAATGATCCATCCCATCAGCAGGACCATGACTTCATCTAACCAGTTTAGAAATTCGAAAAACTAATTGCTTTGTGGGACCTGATCTAGAAAGTGCTGAGTATTTCCTGCATGCAAGCACTAACTCCCATTTCCTGCTCAACAGAGCTTTGGGTGTCATGGTTCCTTTTCTTCCTTTTTTTTTAATAGAAGGAAGAGAATTTTTTGGCCCTTCTTTCTGATGAGAAGGACTGAGCTACAGGCTCATCAGGATATAAAATCAACAGCTTATGAGCTGAAAGAAGTAATGGATCACTTTCTCTAAACCCTGTTGGCTGACATGGATTTTGTCAAATTATTATCTTTTGAGCTGCACATCTTTGTCAACATGCAGCTTGTTTCCTTGGGCTGTGCTCTGATTTCTAAAATCTGATATAGCTTCTACAGCTCTTGCTGTAGGCTTTTGTGGGAGAGAGTTTTGATCAGATTTATGTCGGCTTCTTTTTCCACATGCTAAAATGATATAAAATAAAATCTTGTACAAATCTGTTTTATAAAGCAAATTTAAGATGTTGCACCTGTAACACAGACTTAACCATGTTCTAAACACAAATAATAAAAATCATCTGAAGTCTCTGCTTACAAATTTCCTTTAGAAAGCATTTACTGATTGTACCTGACTTGTTTTTCTATGTCACTGCAAAGACAAAGCAAATGCTGATTAAAGCAATTAAAAGTTTCCTTTGTTTGCACAGAGATGTATTCAGATGCAGCTTTTTTCTTTGTAGACATCTTAATAAGCACCAGCAGATTGAAATAAAATCTGTCATCAGTTATATTTTTTTCTTGGACTAACTGTCTACTTCACATACATATTAAGAAAGATTTGTTACCAAAGCTTCCTTATATGTTTTCTATTTGTTGTTGTAAAATGGTAAATGTTGAAATAACACTAGATCTATCAATCTGATAATATAATGCAATGCATCTGACAGCTGAAGAGAGGAAAAAAAATGTAATGACTTATATAGTATTTGAGTAGTGTATTTTTTTGTTGTTGTTATGTTTTTCTTCAAAAACACAACTGTGCTGTTTGGGTGTCTGCCACCACGGAGGGATATAAAGCATTATTGTGGATGGAGGATTCAGCTTTAGCAGAATATAAATTAACTGCCGTGTAAATATAAACATCAATTAAGTTCTGTCACTTGTTAAATATTTATTTACTAAAATGATTTAAGCAGAAAAGCTTGCTGAGGGGAAAATTGTCTGTTTCTATCTATAGGCTGCTGGTACCTCTTAGGAGCCTGCTTTGTTTCTATTGTTTCTTTATTTATAATCTCTTATGTGTGGCTGCAGAGGTTGCTATTTCAAGCAGCTGAAAATTTAAGGTTTATTCCTCACCAATGTTGAACAGTATTAGGCATGTAACTCCCATTAATGCTAATGGGAATTAAGCAGATAAATACCTTCTTGCACTGTGGATAAGTGGACTTCCATTTTTTAAGGTGACAGAGACTTCATCTGTGCAGTGGGGACATGATTGCACATGACAAGATCAGAGCAGTGCCCAGTTACAGAGGGGAGGAATAAAACATCTGCAATGTACTTATCCTTTTATTCTGATTATCTTGTTGGAATAAACTGCCAGTAGCTTTCAAAAGATTGTTAGGCTTACACAAACTCATGAGCAAACACTGTTAAGTTGCATGATCTTTTTCACCTAGATGATCTACCTAGACACATTTATGACTTTCAGTTGTTCCTCATTTCTTTCTTGTATTAACAATATTTTTCAAAAATGGGTTTCTTTTGAGTTCTATTGTCATAAAATAACTATTTCAGAATAAAATCTCATGAAATCAAAGTTACAGGATGAGTCATTTATACCACTGGAATATCCATATCATCATTTTTCTTTCGTGAAATAATGATTCTGTTTCTCTCATTTGCTCTTTGTGTAACACTGAATCTATATTTATTTGGCTCAGGCAGATGATAACTATTTCAATAAGAACCTAGATATTTTAAAGAAATGTCTATAAAAAAATTCAGAAGAGAAACTTAATCCTGTTCTAGAAATACAGGTGGATTGGATGCAAATGAAACTTTCTAGATTATGCTTTTAATTCACATCAGGCTTAAAATACTGAATGTTTCCATCTGATATTTAAATATGAGAGATCAGATACAAAGACATAAGAAGATATGACAACTTCTAAATAAACACTAACATTTGAAACTTGTGCGTGCAGAAAAACATCTCCTTGGAGAGAAAAAAAATTTTAAAGGGAAATAAAGTTTTTAAGCCTTCAAGACGAGGCACGTATTTACCCCAGGATTTGCTGTTTAATCCCTTTAAGCACAACTAACCATGTGAACACAGAACCAAACTGTACAAACCACCCAAAACCCTTTAACTGGTCATTGTTAAAAGGCCCAAGAGCTAGGTGCCTAATTGCCATAAATACTGATTCCCCTAAGTTCTTTTCACATTCCCATCCAAATTTTCAATAATGATAGCAATCAGACAAACCATTTCAAAATCCTAATCAAATGTCTTCTCAGAGCATTCATAAAATGAAATGCTGATGCAGCACATTCTGTTTAATTGAGATACACTTAAACTAGGAAGTCCGCTTAATCAGGACGTCTCTCTGGGAACAATTTAAGTCCGATGATACTTAATGGCAATGACTACTGCTTAATGTGGATGGCAATTCTGCTTAATTGAGATTTCTTCCAGTGATGTAGTAGTTTACAGCTGCACACTTTTAAATAACTAAGACTAATGTTGTTATGGTTTATATTTTCCAATATGTATTTTAAGTAAATTTGACGATTTGAGTGAAATAACACTTGAAAAATGTCAGTCTCTGTAGCAAATCAGGCCTTACAGCATTAAAAATTCCAAAGTGGGCATGGCAAAGGAGGAGGAGATATGATAGAAATAAATAAATTGAGAACAGTAGTGTTAGAGTAAAGGAGAAGATTGTCTCTTTTTTTTTCTGTATATGAAACAACTAAATTAAGGTTTTTTAGGGGAAGAAGGGTCCAGAATTCAGTTTTGAATGTAGATCAATATCTTCTGAACCTTTGAGTGTCAAAAGAAGGGAAAGCAAACAAATGAGGCACGTAAGTTAACAACAAGCAGCAAATACTGTGTAAATATTATGGAGGGCAGGAGGAGAGATCTCCAAGGTGTCTTTGTGGATGTTCCTGGCAAGGTCCTCACATGTATAAGATGTGCCATGAAATAAAGCAGGAAGCAACATGTTTTACATGGAGCTATTCAATGAAGATGAAGACCAGTGTATAATAGGACTATCGACCACCTGAAAAATGGGTAAGGTAGAAAACCTCCAGGATGGATGTCAAAGGAAAAACAAGTACAGGGGAAAGGGGTTCAAGTCTTGCTCAAGATTAGTCACATCTCTAACCCATGGAATCTTTACATCATGGAAGTAAAGTGGATTACGTGTCCCTCACGGGTACCTAATCTAGTGGCTGCATAGAATTGCGAATGCACAGTATATTTGATCTGTATGAAAGCCCCATCTCCTACACAGTGTGTGCATGTGGGAAGGGTAGCTGAGATTATTATCATTTTACAAATGGCTGATAAGCCTAACTCTTACTTGTTTTCAGCACACAAAACCTTTGCAGCCTTGGTGTATCCCGAGTGTAACATGGATGTTAAACCACAGACTCAACCATGAGTCAGTGGCAATTTGTTAGAGCAGCACCACTTCAGGTTGCTTTTATAAAACAGGGACGTTCATGCCATGATTAGATGAGGAGACAGGCTTCGCTTAATGTAGAAAAAATCCATTATGTAGAGGAAATCTTGGAAGAATATATTGTTGAAAGAGAGTTTCTCTTCTGGGGAACAATTAGATACCAATTTTGCAGGAAAAATTACTAATTTTTAAAAAGCACCCTTTCTGCAGTGGACCCTGCCAGCTGCACAGCTATTACTGCTGATAAGCATATTCATTGGCTTTAAATCTAACCTGCTAAAACATTTTAAAAACATTCCAGTAAATATTGTGCTTTTATGGCAGTAGGATTTTGTGGCTAAGGAAGTCATAATGCTGCCACATTTCACCCCATTGTCTGCATAACAACTCCGAAAATGGTGCTTAGCTCTCACCTTCAGCACTGTCTGTCCCTTACCTATGATGAGACTGCATATCATGCCCAATTTATTGTGCTTGCTTTATGATGTGCAGAGTAACAAAGAAATCTGCTACACTCTTTAAAAAAGTAAAAACACAATAATATTTTGCCTAATACTGCACTTCCTTCCACTATTTTCTATTTGGTAGCTGCAGCAGAAATTCTTAGAGGTGGAATTTAAAATATGACAGTCTGTCAAGGCTACAAAAATCCCGAATAATCTGTAGCAAATCAACGACTTCCATATCATCAGCAAAGGAAGGTGGTTCAGACTTGTTGAACCCTAGTTATTATAGGCTTGAACAACTCCTGATATAGAGGAGAGATATGCATGATTATGCAGGCAAGCACAAGTTAAGTAAAGCTGACTCCTGCTCACTGCAAATCTAATTGACAATTTTGTTGCCCTTCTCTGGCTATTTAAGAAGAGTGGTGAGGTCAATGGTAATGACATGTCTCATGGTTGGAAAATGCCACCCACTTGGTTTCTTTTTACAAGGCATTGATTTCAAACTTCTAAGCTCAGCTTTGTTACAAGGAAAGAAGAATTTTAAAAAGCCTTGTGGAGTGAATTTTCTGCTGGTGAAAGGTGACTGGCTGACAACTGCAGAGACTGAACTGCTCTGTTTTCACAGAGGAGATGCTGTACCTTTGCGTTCCTTATTTCAGTATTACACTGGCAGTTCATTGTCTCATGTCTTTATATGTCCTTCAAACTTGATCTTGTAGGGTCATTCCTGAAGTGAAAGTTTCTACACCTTAGAATAAGTCTGGAGACTTATAAAACCCCAAATTAATGGCATTTGTCAAGATAAAAGATTTTTCAACATTGTTTATTTTAAAGAAATAAGAATATAGCTTTCTTGTTGTGATCATCATGATTAAAAAAACTGAAGCAGACTAGAAACAGAAATAGAATAGAAATGAATCTGCCAAGCCTTTTATCTGTGTGAAAATAGTCTTAGAACTAACACAAACAAATTAGTCTTCTGATGCTATGACTTGTAGGGTGAAAGTCACTACACATTAGACTAAGCCTGGAGAATTATTAAAAAGCCTCAAATTAATGACATTTCACAATAATGTTAAAAGATTTTTTAATATTGTTTGTTTTAAAGAAATAAGAATATAGCTTTTTTGTCGTGATCATCATGATCACAAGTAAAGCAGAATAGAAACAACTTTATTTTTACTCCATGCCCTGACACTCTGGATTCAGATGGCATTCAAGTACTTTCAAAACTTTCTGATTAAAACCCTGATTTTTTTACACTGGGTATTTGCAACCTTATAATGTAGAAGAGTTCTTCAAAGAGCTCTAGACAGTTTATGAGCAGTGGTGAGAAACTTCTCAAAGCATATATGTGGTCTACTTCTCCTCAAAACAGATGTTTTACAAACATAGCAGTTTAGAACTCTTTTACTGAAATCAGATTTAGCTCCCACCTGTAATACCTTTATGTAGGTGTGCATAAATACGTGGTTATGTGTGAGCTAAATGTCTGCCAAAGCAATTGATAGAATTTAAAATGTGGCCGAAAGCACAAGTTGACAAAACATTAATGTCCAGTACTATTTAAGATGCATCAGACTGTTTGAGACAATTCTATGTCCTGGGATGGCAAAGAATATACAAGGCAAAGAACCTGTGGCAAACACACTTTTTTGGAGTGTCAGACACTGGATGGAGAGGTCAAGTAATTTCAAATTGTACTAGTTATTTCTGGTTTGGTACAGAATTGAGCCATTTTGAGGTCTCTTTGAGTAGCTCTCCATTACCTAAAAGAAAAAATCAGACAGATCCCTTAAATAGTGACACATTTAAACAAATAAATTCATATGTACACCATCTGAAAATCATCCAGTGATGATCTACAAGAGGTTTAGAACCATTTCTGGGCCCAGTTAGCAAATATGCTTTCTTGAAGTAGATATAAGGAAATGTGAGAGGAGTGACACAGCCTCTCACCTTAGTTCCCTGGCCATGGCATAAAGTAAGATTTCCATCTCACCTAAGGACTCACAAAAGTGAGACTTATGCCTGTTGTTTGCTCTCTGCATCACACTGAGTAATCCCATACTCTGTCTATAGTCAGTGAAGATGCTATAGGCACTGCAAAAAAATTATTCTTTTTGTAGTAGCATTGAACACCTGCCTGCTTCTCCATATCCTATGACAAATTTAGACAATTAGTAGTAGCATCTTTCCCTAATACCTATGATTGATACTTGGATTTCAGTAAGGCCTTTGACACTGTCTCCCACTAAAGCCTCACAGACAAGGCATTGATGCATCAGCTATATCAGCAGATAGGTGAGTTAAAAACTGAGTGAACTGAGCCTAAAGGATGTTGATCAGAGGCACAGGTCTAGTTGGAGGCCAGTAACTAGCAGAGTGTGCCAGTAATCAGTACTGGCTCCAGTCTTGTTCAGCAGCATCATCATGAATGGTCTGGGTGATGCATCAGGGTGCACCTTCAGCAAGCTTTCAGGTGACACAGAGCTGTTACATAAGAGGGCCATGCTGCCATCCAGAGGGACCTCAGCAGGGTTATGGAATGGTCAGGACAGGAACCTTACAAAAGTTCATCAAGGAGAAGTGCAAAGCCCTACAATCTGGGTAGAAATAACCCTATGCATCAGTGTGTGCTGGGAGCCATCCAACTGGAAAGCAGCTCAGCAGAAAAGGACTAGGGGGTCCTACTGGACACTAAGTTCACATGAACTAGCAGTATGTCCTTGGTGCAAAGGTGAATGACACCTTGGGCTGTATTAGGCTAAGAATTCCCATCAAACTGAGTTGGATTATGCTTTCCCTGTACTCAGCACTGGTGAGGCCACACCTGGAATGCTGTGTCCTTTTCTGAGCTCCTCAGTACAAGAGAAACATGGAGGCTATCTAGGGAAGGTGCCCTTAGATGGAGCATCTCATCTATGAGGAAAAGCTTAGAGAGCTGAGACTGTTTAGCCTGAAGCAGAGAGGGTTCAGGGGGATCTTACCAAACACCTGAAGGGAGGGTATAAAGAGGAAGGATCCAGCCTCTTTACAGTGGTGTACAGTGGCACCTCTTAACAAGAGACAATGGGCACAAACTGAAACATGGGAGGTTCTAGCTGAACACTGGGAAATGTTTATTACTTTCATGGTGACTGAGTCTTGGCACAGACTGCCCAGAGAGGTTGTGGAGTCTCTGTCTTTAGAGATAATCAAAAGCTCTCTGGACATAGTTCTGGGCAACTGGCTCTAGGTGTCCCTGCTTGAGTAGAGGGTTTGGGCAAGATGATCTTCAGAGCAGCCTTCCAACCTCAACTGTTCTGCAATCCTGTGATTAGAGCATTCATCAAAGATGAGAAGAACTTGGATTCAAGCCTTCCTCTCTGATTTCAAATAAGGAAACTGGATCTTCCAGATGATGCGAATAAAATCCCATCTAGTCAAGACTTTGAGGTTCTGTATTTCAGGGTTAGTTACAAAGCCTTTTAAATGCTTTAAATAACATGGCCAAGGTTGCAGGGAGATACACACAGGTCTTTTAACAGTGCACTATTCCCCTGTTGAATCACACCTCTTTACTCCGTACCTTTTGGAGCATGGGGGTGCTAATAAATTTATATTAGTAAACACACTCACAAGATTTGCTATATAAAGGGCTTCACTTCTTGTATTGAACAAAGGGAAGGTGCTTAACTGCACTGCCATGGGGAAAGAACTGTGACTCAAGTTTTTAGTTTTTCCCTTGAATTTCTCTTTTGCTATGCTGTTTTTAGAGCTTAAAAAAGCCTTCCCAGCTCACAACCAGTAAAGTCCTGAGAAGACAAATTCCCAAATCATTCCAATCCTGTCCCTGTAGTTGAGGGCAAATGAAAAAGCAGTAGTTCTGAAGTGCCTTAAGTAACTACCCAGACAAGATAAAAAGGCACTCTGCCCATTTTATTCACTGTGTGTTTCCACTGCATGCAAAATATCTCTTTATTTTAACATTGTAAAGAAAGCAACAAATGACAGATAAGGTTTCGTTTTGATTCTTAACTCCAATGAAAATGGTCTCCTGTGAGTACTGGGCAAATTAGCAAACATTTAATTGAAACACAGCTCAGAATGTAGACGTGCCCATAAGCACCTAGGAAAATTTAGGTGCCTCCAGGGCTCTGTGCCAGGTGAGGAGGGGTTATAACACAGAATAATAGAATGCTTATATCTGCAGTTCTGCCAACTCTTCTCGCACTTAAAACGCCAGCCCTGAGGTCATGTGAATGCACTCAGATTTCATTTCAAACAGAAAAAGGAAGCTTCTGGAATTGAAAAGGAACTTGAAAACAAGAATTTTAAAGATGTGAAACCAAAGCAAAAAGAGAGAGAGAATTAATATTTGTATGCATTTGTAAATTACTTATATATGCACATATATATACACACACACAGAGTAAAAACTAACTCCATCTTATCAAGATGGTCCTTGTTTTCTTTAAGGCCTTTTGGGCCAGTAAAACTCTGTCTATCATGTTTTTGGTACAGACGTTTTTTTTTTTCTTGAGGAATGAACTGCAGCCCATACAATAATTAAACATTACCTTAAGGAAACTGTCAAGATAGCTCTCCAAATTGCATTTTCCTGGTGCAATAGAGAGATGTGTGTTTGGTTTTACTGATGTGAGCATCAAAAACTACAGGACTATCAGTATTATAAGAAGAAGCTTGTTCAAACTTTCATCATTGGAGTCTCTCAGAACCTCATCTAACTTCAGCAAATAAAACCTAAAGCTGTGCATTTACTAAAATGAAAAAATATATAGTCTACGCACATTATTTTATTGTTTAAATGGTTCTCATTCATGTTTCATTTCAATAATATTTCCCCAGCTTGTAAAGCTTATGTTACATTGAGCTCCTCTTTAAATTCACAATGCATAAAACTGCCAGGTGGCCTAATAACAGAGTGCATTAACAGATTGAACTATAAATCAGATGGTTGTGTTCACATACTGTAAAAACAGCACCATTTTCTTTCAGATCTGAGTTTGTACACAGATTCCTCAGAGAGTATGATTGCTCTCAAATATTAAAAAAGCCCATATAGCTCAATTTTAACATCAAGATTGATTTTATATTTCAAACATAAAATTGTTCTCTTCAATCCTACAAGAAAATGTACACAAAATATGATCTAGTTTTGACACAGAAAAGAAAGGAATGGAAAAGAAGAGGGAGTTTGAATGCTTTCACTAATGCCAGAGTAAGAATGTGACTCTACACCTTACAGCCTTTGTTACCACTGAAAAATATACGACCTAGAAGAACTGAACCTCTCTAAAAAGTGGCAACAACAATCATAGGTTAAGAATATTCTGCTGAGGGATGAATGCATTGGCTGGCTTCTTAAAGTAACATTTTCAGTGAGTTTCATTTCGGTTTCCCTTACTAAAACAAAATAAATCTATTTCTGCTAGACTAGAAGCACCAAATAAATTTGAAAAGGGTATGATTTAATTTTAGAAACCTGTAAGAAGAGCAAGAGGCCAGGATTTGTACATTTGTGTGTATATATATAAAACCCACATCTATGCATAAAAAAATTTACAGCAGATATGATATTTTTCTGATATTTTGTTTCCAGGAGATACAAAATAACAATGAAATGTAGCAGTGGAGGTTCATGGGATAATTCATGTCTCAGGGGAATTCAGAAGGTCATTTAGTCCAATCTTCTACTCAAAACAGGGTCAGCTGCAATGAGGTCAAACTGGGTCAAACTCAGGTCTTGATGCAGGGGCTCTTTTGCTTCAAAACAATGAATACACCATCTATTTTTCAGCATCTACTATTACAACTGGTACATTTATGGCTAAGAGTACTAACTAGGATCATTTTAATCCTTAACTTCTGAGTAAGATTGCAGAATTTTAGCTCAAGGAGTTTGCAATCTAAGAAAACCATGTATGTAGAAATAGCAATGAATATATGGTTATCATTGGTGGGCCAAGCCATGTGAGTTACCTCTTCTGAGAGGAAATATTTAGAAAAATAAAGCAATCACAATCTCATTCAATACAACAAAATGATTTTCATCAAGTGTGTGGAAACTATAAGTCTATACCCTAAAGAAACCCATCAAGCAGAAATTTGTCAGAAGTAGGGCACCAGAAAATAAATAATGACTATTCAAATAGTGGTGAAACAGAATAGCATCTCACGATGTTAAGATATGTCTGAATGTTATCTTTATGTACAGTGATATATCTTTGCATGTGCCTGCATACACTGGATGCAAATGTAAATAAAACATTCTTAGCCATGATAGTGTGGCTTTTAGAAAACCAGCTCTAATAATTTTCCAATTTTCTGGGGCATTGTGTCTAGTCTCTTGGTCAAAGATCATGGATAAAATTTAAAAAACACACAAATAATTTAATTATATTATATTTTAAAGTGTTAAATAATTCAAGTAATAAGTCTTTCAATGTTACCTAGGAAGTCTAAGGTTCTCTAGTGGGCTTGAAAGAGAATGGAATGAAAAATAAAGAACAATTTAAGACAGTAAATTTTTTAGGTCCTCACAACCTCTGAAATGCTACCTCAACTTATTTGGGCCATGAGAATATTTGCATTCCTCCAACATTTTCTCACAAGGTACAAATGTACATCATGTCACTAAAAGTAGAATCAAACCCCAAAATTAACAGCATAAAAGTACAGCATTGAAGCTGCTTCTACTGGTGCTCCCACTGGTAAAGATTTTTCTGGACAAAAGGAAGTTCATGTCTGTTCATCCTGTGAAAGTAGATAAGAAATCAAGAACGAGATTCATTTTACTCTACTTCAGACATTTAAAAACTATTTTCTTAAAATACATATACACAATCAAATAACTTAGCTTCTTAGTTTGTTCTTGAGTCTCAGTTTCCTCGTTTATCATATTAGTTTACTCTTAGATTGATTTGGTTTCTTTGTTCCCTCAAAAATAAAACAGGCTTGGTTTTGTTGATGGTTTGTGCTGGTAGTCATCTCTAAAAGATGGAATGGGAAATCTGAGCCAGCCTTGCCTTTCTGTGCCACATACAGTTCCAAAAACTCTTTCTCAAACTGCTTTACATCCTCCAGTCAGGCCCTAGGTTATGAAATGTACCCTCAGTTTTGTGTTATAAACATATCATCACAGTAACCTGCAACACAAGTTTCACATAATTTCAAACTCTTTGAAATAGATGAAACAAAAATATAACAATAACGTTTTAGTTTCGTGGGGGTAACAGACAGGGATGGGGTCACCTGTTACAAAGTGCATCGTGGATGGAAACCAGCTGCTTCAAGGGAGACTCCTCATGAGCCTGAGAGTGAACCTCCTGAAAGTGAAGCACTGAATAAATACAGTCTCTAAGAGAGTCCTCAGGAGCAGACATGGGTGTTGTTAGGAGTACATATAGCACTGGCCTAAGTTACTAATTCTGTCTTCCATTATTCTCCATGGACTGTAAACTGATCAGTTTAGACTTGAGCAATTAAACTGTAAATGCCTCAGATGAATGAGATAAATCCCATCATCAGTGTATATGATGAAAATTAAGGAGCTGAGAATACAATAAACTTCGGGAATCAAAAAATATGTTTAAGATTAGAAGAATTACATAATTAGTAAAAAGTTAAGAAATGGCTTATAACCAACAGGTGGTGAATAAGAGATGCAGACAAGCACAAGATTGCTGACTTGGGGACTGTTCTTGCAACAAGCTGTTTATTTACATTCTCTAAACCCAGAAGCTTTATTTAATTTAGTAGTTCATCCTGTTCTGGTCTCTAGTGTCTTCCTCCATCTACTTAAAGGCATTTTCCTACAAATATTACATTTTAAGTAAATATTTCAAAATCCACTGTGCTGGTCGAGCACAAGCTATGGAAGGGACTCTGTTGCTCACTGTACTTCATTTTTCTGAGAAAGAAAATTATTAGGGAACTGAGGTGCATGTCTATATTTTGGATAGATTAATGGAACACACAAATGCAGAGACATTGTCATGAAAACAAAATATAAATCTGGTTTTGCCGCAAAGATCCAGGCTTAAAAGGAGACACCAGGGGCACAAACAATCTTACTAAGTGATCATAATACAACCACCAAACTGGGAAGTTGAGTAATTGTTTGTATAGCTACCCCATGGATTCACACCTGCCTGCCAAAGCATTGCAATTTAAATGCTTTTACTCTCACAAGGTCAACTGTGGTTAGTTCTCTTGTTGGAACCCTGGAGCATGGGTTGGAACAGCACAAATGAATCAGGTTTGTAATATGCAGACTTCAGCTCTTTACCATCTGACTGTACACTGCTGAAGTCTCTGCTTTGATTTTTAAAGAGAGAGCACTTCCACACGCAGAAGAAACTCAGGTAAAGATCTCCTAACATTAGAAGTGCTAATTAAAATAAATACATGATAACCTCAGAATGGTGATTTGGTGGCACTCCCCTCCCTGTTACAACAGCTTTTTTTCTCATTCTTATAACATCTTACACACCTGTAGCTTTTCACTACAGTACAGGAAAAATTTCAGGTTAAAAGGTATCTTAAAACATACAACATCAGATATTTATAGTTATAAGTGCTGCAAAGTGATGCCCCTTAGCAATGCACAACATGAAATTTAAATAATGATGATCATAAGAAAGCTTAGAACAAGGAAGCACAAAGGAATGGAGCTGAGCTAATGACTGCAATTTGCCACTGCTCAAGCCTTTGTAGGATTTATTTCTTCATTTCAATTTGCATTTCTACAGTAACAGAAAGTATTTATCTCAGCACACGTACCACAGGAAATTATTTTAAAATCCAGTTAATCTGCCTACTCAACCAGCATCCTCAGCATATGCTATTGGATAATTGTGAAACTCAGTTTTCATTCTCTCACGCTACTCTGTTCTTAGCTCATCTAATCTCTTCCTCTTGGTACCCAGAAGTCCTTGACCTTCTACTTTTTAAACCAGCTAGCACTAGAACACACACAATTTAGAAAATACAGGGGCATGCTGAGTTTGTTGTCCCTCCAAACAGAAAAAATGTCCACACAAAAATTAGACACTCTAAGAGTGACACAAGTTGGGTATGAGCCCCTCTCCTGTTTCCAGAGCTGTGAAGCCTCGTGCCTTTCTGCATGTTTAGCACTGCAGCACCTGAGGCACACAGATTAATGATGCAACCATAAAGCTTGCTGAGGTGCTTGCCCAAATATGTTTTTGTTTCTTTCACTTATTGTTTTCAGCTAATGCATTCTGGATATCAAGCATTCAATGCAAGTATTTATTCAGCCTCATTTGATTTCTTATTATGTCCCACTCTTTTGTCAATAGTGTTTTTGGAGAGAATATTTTGAATGCTCTGCACAGTAAGATTCTTACTGCTGATGTCTTGATAGAAATTGGGGTATTGATGCCAAATAGTGAGTATTGATATAAATTTGTTTCTTTCCTGTACTAAGTCATAAAGGCAGTAGACAGAGTGTAGCTGCTGATGCTGTGTTGTGCTGGGCTGGAATGACTTTTTATTGCTACACCACAGAAAAAATTATCTAGAGCTTACCATGGATATTTTATTGATATTCATAATTTTATCTCAAGGAACAATTCGTGTTTTCCTCTGATTTCATGGAGACATTGTAGCTTATAAAAGCTCAGAAGAAGACAGAAAGAACAAGTATTTGAGTAAAAGGATCTTGTGAGGGTATGAATTTTTATTTTCTCTCTAGATATGCAAATATCTATGCACCCACAGCAAATCATGGCAGTGAGAGCTGAAGAAGTCTTTTTGTACCACCTCCAACCAGGAGCAATCAAAGACAATGGGACGCAAGACATGGCTCTAAATACGCAAGTAAAGGTTGATACAGAAAAGAAGTGTCACAAATGTATAGAACAACTCAGCAGGCCCCATCTAACCTGCTCACATGAGTTCTGTGATTTTATGCAGAAATAACATGGTCAAGTCATGATAAGCATAAAGGAAAAAAGAAAAAAAGTTTTAAAGAGGTAATTTAAAGCCTATTTCATACAATCTGCTGGATCATACAACATTCCTGAACAAACTTTTAAGACAACCTTAGAACTTGTGCCTCTGTTGATAATGAAAGAGTTATGAGGAATTTACACAGAGATGAAGAAAGATGGCAGAAGAAATACAACTGGATTTTCTAGGAAGCAGCAAAACAAAAGAAACATAGACAGTGAAGGGAGAGAAGCAAATGATTATGGAGAGGCAAGCATCAGCAGATAAGAATCTAACAAGAGAAATTTATATATTAGTAGCATTAACACATTAAAATCAACGTGTAGGGGGAAAAGCAATACCAACATTCTACTAAAACTGGCATGGCACCAGAAATGGTCCCTTTCAGTCAGAGGCTAAGGAAGTTTTAGGCCAGTGATGGAAATAGTATGCTGTAAATGTCAAATATTATATATCAAAATATGGAAGCTTTGCTTAGGGGAAAAGTGGAAGAACATATAAAAAACTTTGAAAGTCACAAGCCTGTAGAATCAGAAAGAAACAAGTACCAAAATTGCATAGATAGCATCTACTGTACACTTAGTAAATTATGCAATAACGACTATTCGCAAAGACATATGGACAGTAATCTGTTATGATCCCAAATTCCAGAAAAAAGAACCTACCAAACCATCACCCCACCTACCTAGTTAGTCATTGCAAAGAAATTTTATTACATAACTTATTGAACAATCTGCCATCTCTGCAGGAAATGCTACTAGCAGAATAAAAGAAATAAAAGTTTTCAAAAATGGGCAATGTGCAACTGAAGAGATTTTCATTCTAGAATGTCATCTTATGTTCCTCCATTTTTTCCCTTAGTAGCATCCTGTTGAGTTTTTTGGGAGTAGTGAATATTTTATGAGCTCTTTCAGAGAAAGAGAAGTATAAACACCAATAACAAAGGGTTGTATTCTGGTTCCAAGTAAATGGTGAGAAATGACAAATTTAGTCAAAAGATTATTTTGAAGTAACATCTAAAAGATGAGATCCTGTTTCAGAATTGTTTCTCTCCTTCGATTGTGACAGGCAACCAAGGCAGACACGTTTAGACCTTAAATGCCTAAATTAGAAAGATAAAACCCACTTAAGTGCCTGGTTTATATTTTTTTAGCCCTAACAGTGCAGTTCTGATGTGTTCTTAGGGCTTCTGGGCCTCCTGCAATACATCTAACTTAACAGAATTCAACAGGCCAACAAATCAATGGCAAGGTCAAAGCAATGAGTTAGGAAAGCATTGTTTGCCACAGACTTTTGAAAGGCCAGGTGGGAAGAAAAGGCAGTAGTTGACAGATGAAAAGAAAATCATGGATTCATCTCTTCTATGTCTTTTACCTCTGGGTGAGACCCTTGCAGTAATCATTATTGAAATTTGCCTTTTATTCTGCCAGTTTGAACTTATCAAAGAGTACAATTGTATCATTCTCTGTAGTTTTCACTTGGACTCTGAAAAAATCCCCAGTTATTGTTTTACATTAGATTGGCTCTTTCCTGGCAAAAAAAGTCCTTTTGAACCACTAAGATATTATGTCCTGTCTGACGCTTCACTGCAATATCTGGTGGGATTAGAGTCCCGCATTTGTAGCAATTAATCTCAAACAGATGAGAAGCTGGCACAGGTGGCTTTCTGCACCATTGACAGGCAACTTAAGGTTCTTGGGTTTAAATGGTTTGGGCTTTTTTTGCCCAGTATATTTTGGGACTGTCGTCATTATTTTTGAAAGGAAAATTGTGGAGTTTTTTTCAGTATCCACTGACTTATCTATATTTTGTTTACCCAGTTGCTTTTGTTCACATAATTTTTCTACATGTTGATATATTAATAATAGAATCTGCAGTATTCTGCATGAAGCCTGTTTTTTCCATTGAAACAGAGATTTCAGACTATTATGAAAATGCCAAACCATTGCTATAAATACGACTCATTGAATAATCTTTGACCCAGTAGAGATTCATATGAATTCCTGTATCACTGCTTCAGCATATTGTCTTTCAAAAAGGAAGATACTAAACTGAATATTCTGAATATTTCTAGAGACTGGTGTTGCACAAGAGACAACCTCACAGGGGTGTGATTGTTAACGCTTTTCTTTATCTCTCATAAACTCTGTTGTGACCGTTAATAAATTGGCTCTAATGCAGATGTCTGTAAGAGATGGCTGAATGCAAGTTACTAACCATTGTGACCTGCACTGCATCCTGTCACCCCAAGTATTTCTTCCTTTCCAAAGCACTGTAGGTTGTAACAAAATACAGTCCCTCTTTAAAAGGTCAACACAGTGGAAAGTCACTGGAGTCAGACTGGAATGACTGCACAAGCCAACCTGGCTGAACTTGTTTTGTCTGAATGGTAATCAAATCTGTATCTTCATATAAACTTTTGTGCTTGCTTAGCCTTGTTTTAAAAACAACAGCTTCTAGCAGTTGGGATCAAATCCAATTTTACACAATTTAAAGATGTACTATATAAATATTACTTAGCATGAAGATGAAAAGTAGAATTACACTTCTAACAGTGAACGTATTTATCCCAAAATATTGCTCAATAACATAACCACAACGGCCATTATTTTAATTAAAAATACCTTCTAATCACTATGTGTTTTGGAATAAGGAAAGAAAATCTCTGCCACAAATATACATGGATGCACAGCATAACAGCCATCTTCAGGAAGAAGACAATGATGTTGTTATTGCTGGTTATTCATCAGCTTTAACATGTAAAAAGCATTGCATGTTTGGATTGGAAAAAAAGGAGCAAAATTTTATCTTCAATGACTTTTTTATAATTGCAATATCTAATATTATTAAATATAACCTTAATTTCAACTAAGAGCTTGTGTTATAGACCAGGGCCTTATAATAAATCAGTCTCAGTGGGTCAGGTTAGGTATCTAAAACTTCAAATTGTTTCTCACACTAAAACAAATATTGTTATAACAATCTGAGACATGTTTTAGTTGCATTTGGAAATGTTCAGATGTTAAAGATTCAGCTTACTTCAGCTATAACCTAGGCTTTAACTAAGTCTTCTCTGTTAGCAGAACATGATGAAAACCAGATTATTTCTTCTTATTCACACTGTAGGATGAGATGTTCAGAAATGGGAGAGTGAAAATCAGCTTTCTCCAATAAACTTTATATAAATTAGAAGTTAGTTTTTAAAGCACTGTGTAGAGTACATCAGAGGGAAAGCTAAGCATTGGGTACTGAAATAGGAAAAAAAAGCAACCTTTAAGTGTCTTGTCTTTCATGTTAATAATATCGAACTTAGTGAGTTCTTTCCAATGTTTTACTTGCAGAGCAAATATTTTCTCTTTCAGTTATTGAACTCATGGTGTGATGTCAGCTAACAGCACCTTCAATTTCTTTAACTAATGAATAAAGATCACCAGAAAACTGATGAACTACTACAAAGTTTTAAAGGAAGGTGAAACAAATGATTTTTTACATACAGTTCGGAGATTATTTTCTGGGGTTTTTTTGAAGATGAGCAATGTGGGATTGATTATGGAAGATGCCAGCACCTAGAGACAGACATTTATATGTCTAAGAAAGGTTCCATGTTATTTTACTGACACAATGTGGTAAAATTCAGCTGATCGGTCTGGAGAATTCTTCAGGTGTGGTAGTACACAGAAAAAGAAAATGTTCAGCGAACCTGGATTCTGTTTTCATTTTTGTCACTTTAATAATTATCAAAACAATTCAGAGAGAAATTTAAAGTGTTACTGAATTTATCACTAACCTGGCATTCACAGTTTCAGTAGCACTCAGTTTTGAGTTTTCCTCCCTGGTAAGGATCTAAATACAGTTATCAATGGACTTGACAACTTTAACAGTGATGAAGTTTCACAGAGATCCATCTACACTGATTTAGAAACTTAATAGTAGCCTATACCCCAGTAGCCTAGCTACTACCTTACAGTCTCCTTGTGGAAGCCAAAAGAAGAATATGGAAAAAAATGAGAGTGACATAATCAGCAGCTGAAGGTGATACCAAACATTGTTGATTCAACTTGTCACAATCTCCAGGGCTGGGATGCTCTCCTCTTCATTTGCTCTCAGCTATTTATTTACCTTCCTGCAGATTAAAAAAAAATTATCAGTGGGATTAGTAAATTATAAATTTGCATAATTGTTAGAGATGGATTAAGAGAGATGTCATTATAAATTGGCATTTGTGGGGTCATTGACTTTAAATTCATGGTTATTCTAGAATTATATTTTATGTGCCATTGCCCCTGTTGATGCTGTAGAGCAGTAGATTTGTAGTGTTCCCAACGTTTAGGTGTCTGGTTCTGAGTACTACAGGAGCACTGCTGATGTCCTGGTCCCTGTAAAATAGTTTTAGTGCTGCTTTGTATGAAAAATTGTCAAAGGCTGCAAAGTAAACACTACCTCACTCAGTCTGCTGGAGTTCTATAAAGGACTCCTCAAACTGAGATTCATCAACTCTGCACATATTTGAACACATCTTGAGTTTTCTGTGATCTGGCAAATCTTTAGGATGTGTTGACTGTAAAGTATTAAATACTTAAGTAAAAAAAAAAAAAAACTGCCAAATTTAAATAACTCTCTTTTCTTTTCTTTTCTTTTCTTTTTTTTTCTTTTCTTTTCTTTTCTTTTCTTTTCTTTTCTTTTCTTTTCTTTTCTTTTCTTTTCTTTTCTTTTCTTTTCTTTTTTCTTTTTATCAATAGTAGTTCTCCTTACTTTCCTGTTAAGCATTGTTTCACAAATCTTCAAAAATTTTTTATGTGATGCAGTGTCATTTGGTCTTGGTATAATTGAGAGGAATACATGCCATGCCAAAAGAGACCTATTTAAGCAATGATTAATCATTAATGCATGATATCAAATAACTTTATTCAATGTTATATGTCCTAATTTAATCTCTTCCAGATATGCCCTAGTTTAATCTCTCATTGATTCAAAAGGAATTTATCTAGTTCTATAAATCACAGCTTGTGATCTGCATATGCTGTTCATTCTGGAAATAACACAGCATAAAATCCTCTACTTATTCCCAGTGATTAATTTTTCAACCATTTACCAAACTGTTTGTTGTGGGGGTTCTCCTGGCAAAGTCACTAGTTGCTATTTTGGACTTTCTTGAGTAAAGCAGGCATTTATTTTAAAAATACAGATAAGGTCCTTGGTTAATATCAATCTCATCACAGAGGTTATGCACATTTACAGAAAAGGAAGTCTTTCCAGATGGTTGCAGTAATGAGAATATGTCTAGGAAAAACAAAGAGTAAATTAGCAAAACTGAACTCCAAGAAACAAGAGCCTGCAACTGGACAAAATAAGGATAAATATCTAAGATACTTTTAACAAAACATATGACTCTAAACATTAACATTAGATGATTTTTTGATGGATTGATGGCACAACGCTGAAAGTTGACATACTCCTTGAACAAAATAATCATATCTGTAAAATGTACTTTTTCAGGTTGAAATAGTCTGTACAAAGTCTACAGATTCAGGATTATATTTTTCAAAATAGCCATTTTTTAGCCTGCATTTAACTTCCTCAGAATATTTCTAGAAAACACAGACTGCTAGGTGAGACCTCAGGCGAGAAAGACAGAATAACACTACTGATACAATTCAAAGAGAAGGACAAGAGAAATTTTCCAAGGGCCAAATTTTAATGATAGAAAAATAAGCAGGAATTTGTTTGAAGTTAAAATCTGACTCAAAGGTATCAGCAAATAAAGTCTTTATCATTTTTTTTTTAAATAAAAATTCTGTGTTAAGCAGAAGTAGTCCACAGACATTCTAGTAATATTTCAGTATAACCAGTCAGTTTCTGTGAGTACTATCTTGCATCATCCTACCAGAGGTGCAAAGGGGTGGTTTGCAGTCAGCCATTTTATCCATAACTGGAAATAAGTTAAAATAGTAGAAGAAGAAATTAAGCAAGTAACAGAATAAGGATCTTTATAAAGTTCAATTGTTACGCAGCTGGAAACTGCACTACAGTGCTCAGCTAAGACAGTGGGTATGGATCTCCAGCATTTTATTGCTTTAGTATTAACCATACAGTACCAAAGGTCTCTTTACTCTTTTTTTGCTTTCTCAGGTTGAGAAGCAACTTATTCTAAGTAACCTTACTTATCTATAGGGCAGATCAAAGAGATAAGTATGTTATTTTCACTCCTGAAACCTAGGGTTCCAGAAACACATTCTTAGAACAAGAAGAAAAATACAAATTTAGGGCAAACCTTATCTTCTGGTAAATCAAACACTCGTATTTTGCCCATAAGATCAGAAACAAGGGTATGTAGAAATCAGAGGCCTTCAGCAACACAGTGGGTATGAGGCTGTAGGGTATGAGACCTGGAGACCTTCAGGAGAAAATGGGAATATAATATCATTCAGTACAGGCACACATGACCAAAACTGTCTATATAAATTATGACATTGCTTGAGTTGCTTATTTGAGGAAGTAGATACTAAGATAAAAACTGAAAATTTTCTCATTTGGTACTTTTAAAATACTACCTGACACGACAGAAACACAACAGCTTTTCTATCCAGTGTTGAACATTATCAACCTGACCCTAATGGCTATCTGATTAAACCACATTCTATTATTAACATTTATCCACTTCCATAAACCTCCTTTCTGTGCGACCTTTAATGAATTCTATATCATGTTGAGATGCATTTAATCAGAAATGTAATGTACAAGTAGCTTTGTATTGCAATATAAGTTAGAATAGACACTTTTTTAAAATTTGAACCAAATGTTTGTGTCACTGATAAATTGACAGTGCTCCTGTATCACCACTTCAGAGAAATATCTAAATGATCTTCTGGTGCATGAAATTGTTGCAAAAGAACTGCTTCTTGATGATAATAATACGATTCCCAAAAAACTTCAATATAACATGAACATAGCTCATAAACAATATCCAGAATTTTGCTTTTAACTTTGCATTATAAGCTAAATTTCGGTGGCATGATGAATCCAGCACTTGAATTACAGGCCTTGTGAGTGAACCAAGTAAAGCATACATATTATCAAATATTTGGCAATTTATTTATAAACATTTTTTTTTTATTTTTTCCCCGGTAATGAGGTGTGAGAATGACACTGCACCATAATTTTGTTTTAATTTGCCAAATAGCTTCAACTGATCTTATGTGACTATTGTCTGGTATAATATTTTTCAATTACCACCAAAACATTTCCTCCCCTGAATGTCACACACATGTTGGTGTGCTTC
Source organism: Notiomystis cincta (assembly GCA_013398075.1). Lineage (NCBI taxonomy): Eukaryota > Metazoa > Chordata > Aves > Passeriformes > Notiomystidae > Notiomystis > Notiomystis cincta. The sequence continues at coordinate 195,720 of VZRX01002429.1, forward strand.
TGAAAAATTATTAGAGGTTAGTGAAAACAACTGTCTTATTAAAGAAAAAGAAATTCGTATAAAAGGAGTTTGGAGGCTGCAGTGAGACTTAGAAGTCAACTAAGCCCAACCACAAATTCTCAGGTCGGTTGTATCATTTAATTTTGTGAGTTACAGGCAAAAGTATGTTTTAATAAGTGCAGTGCAGGTGTTTCTTATGCACTTTCCTTGAATAGCTCTTCAATAATGATTTAATACATGCTATAATAAAGGATCCTGTACATGGATCTAACACATTTTATTTTATTGCACTCCACTTTATCTCAACCAATTGCCATCCTACTTTATCTCAAATGACGAAACATTTTCTGCCCGTAAGCATGATAAAATCATGTCAGTGTTTCAAAGTGATAGTTAAGGAGTTCTAAGATATAATATGCTCTCTTTGTCTGTTTCTAGTCAATAAGCAAATAATGCTCTCTCACTGGTTAGATTACAGTACATTGCAACAGTATAACCAGACTGCAAAGTCAGCTCTCTGCAGAAGGGATGCCCTACTGAAGGCTAACAACTTCATCTCAAACAGTTCTCCAAACATTATCCAGAAAAGAAATTCTCCCTCTGAAATGTTGCCCCCTCCAGAATTTCCTTTTTCCACTCCTTTTTTCCCTCCCCTTCTACATTTCTGTTTGGAAGATTTTCATTTCCTATAATTTGGGGGGAGCTCTAGATGATCTTCAGACTCACTCAAATTCTTTCTACCTAACTGCAAATGAAAATTGCACCTTTCTTTTCTACATGGTCTTCCCTCAGAGGCAATTTTTATACATGGCATTGTTTTCTTCAGTCAAACTATCAATGTGATAGTCCTTAAAAATATTCTTTGACATCATATTTAGTTTTAAAATCACTATGGCCATAACTGAGGATATCACTTCATTTCCCTTCTCGTCTTTTTATTTTTTTGAATCACTGTGGATCACTCCCTTCTATTCTTCTTTGGAGGCCTTAGTGCCCCTCAAGTAGTTCACATATAAGCAGATTAAATGGCATAGCAGCAGACATCACATAACAGAGATGGGACTGGCACAGAGTAGAGATGTTCCAGCTGCCTCACACCAGCTGCCCTGAGTACCAATGGCAGCTAAGCACAATAAACCAGGAATCTCGAAGTTTAATTTACTCTCCTTCTCACTCTTCATTAAATCCTGGGCTGTCATCATTATCAAGAAAGCTTGTTTAAAATTAACTCAGATATTTCTACATTATATTTAAGTCACATATGGGGTTGAGTATACTCTCAGTGCAGGCAATATGTATTTGTTTTAATTTTGCCATAATTCATTTTATTGCAGTGTTTCCTTAAATTCTGTAAGACATTTGTATACTTCTGCTTCTTTTGTTTTCTAATTATAATAACTAATAACTAATTTGCTTCCAGGTGCCAATGATAGCCAGGAAGCTCCGAAGAGATAAAGCTATGCCCAAAAAAGTAAGATGAAAATTCATAAATTATATTCTTCTTTCTTGTTTCTTGTGATAGGAAGGTAAGAACATAATATTTATGGATTGACTAGCAGCAATTCCAATAAATACTACTTGCATATGAAATATGTCTTTGCTTAAAGTAAAACTGAAACAACTTTCTGTTCAACTTCTTCAACTTACAAAACTTATGTCTGCCGACGTTTTTTAAAGAAATTTTTTCCTCTTTAGAAATGCTAATTTCGATACTTAAGGAGGACAATGGCTTGACCAGCGGCCATGTGGGTGCGGCCCCTCCCTGTCTGGGGGTTTCTCAGGGAGGGACAGAGACCCTGCAGGGGGTGGAGCTGGTGGGGGCTGGGACAGAGCCCGGTCCCGCTCACCGGCTCGGCCTTCTGGAGCCCCGCCCTGGCCCTCAGGCTGCTGCTCTCGGCTTTGGGAGGGGGACGTGTGGCTGTGACCAGGGGAGAGGAGCTCGCTCATCACCGCAGTTCCAGCCCAGCCTGTTTCTCCTGCTGCGGCCACTGAGGTTCGTGTCCCGTTAATATCTCGCTGAGAGGGGAACTCTTTCCACCTGGGATCCGGAGATCCCGAGCCCGCCTTTCTCCCAGTTCCAGCTGGATCGCATGTCCGCCGCCGCCTCGGCCGCCGCTGGCTCCCCGGCTCCGCCGTTTATTCGGCCCCGCTCCGAGTTCCAGCTGCACCAGCCCCACACCCCCACCCCGCCTGCTGAGGTGTCCCGGGTTTCCAGAGAGCCGCGGGGTTTCCAGCACATCTCAGCCACCACCCCGGGACCGCTGCGGTCGAGCCGCCATTGGCGTCTGCTCCCCGAGCTGCCCCACAGCGCCCCCTGCAGCCGCGGGGGAACCATCGCACCTGCCCTGCCCAGCGGAGCCACAGCGCCCCTGCCGGCCGGGACCGGAACTGCACCGAGGGGAAGGTGCCTGACACCTGAGAGCAGCTGCCAGTGGGTTCTCTGGGTCTGGTTTGGTGTCACCGGTACAGTTGTTGCCTGTTTACTCATATAAATACTTAGTAAAGATCTGTTATTCCTATTCCCTATCTTTGCCTGAGAGCCCCTTGATTTCAAAATATTACAAATTCGGAGGGCAGGGGGGTTCACATTTCTCATTCCAAGGGAGCCTCCCCCCTTTCTTGGTAAACACCTGTCCAAACCGTGACAGTGTCATACAATTTCCCTCCTGGTCACATCTTCAGCTCTCATTCAGGCATTTTCAGCAGTTTACTAGTAGTCATAGACTAGCACTAAATACAACAAACTGGAAGATCCCAAGTGCATTTTAGTGGTGTGTTATAGACATTAAATACACAATTGTTATATTAAGGGTTACATCTTTTTTTGCTTTATTGCCATATCCCAAAGTGAGCTGGGGAGACAGGACACAGGAGCAATGAAATTTTCCAAAACTTTCAGCAGCTGAAACATGTGAATTTCACAGCAGCCTAGCTGGGGTTTTTTATTCTTTTCCATGTGAATATTTACAGCCCACAAGAAAAGAAAACAGTAGTGCCAACATACCACAAGTATAAGTATCTCATTATTTTTTGGTCCAAATAGAATACAGATACACGAGGTAGCTTGAAAGACTCTCTTTTAACAAGTCTTCCAGCTCAATATTTTTTGGTCCCAATGTATTCACATGAAAATCCTACAACATTCCTGCAGTGAGAACTGCTAAAGTGCTTGAACAGTTGAATTTAGTCACCAGTATATTAAGCCTAGATCTCTGTGGCAGCACTTTTCAATGTGTTTGCTTTCTTTCATAATGGATGAGAGAAATCTACTTNNNNGGGAAAAAAAAATATAATTAAAAAAAAAAAAAAAAAAAAAAAAAGAAAAGGGCTTGTATAACATTGAGGATGAGGTGAAGGCACTGGATATAAAATATGACAGATTTACTAAGAATAACTTCTTAGGAACAGTTTTTACAGTACAGGACAAGTTATATTTACAAAGCATCTCACCTTAAACCTGGAAATAGTTTTAATGAAATCTCTTTCACATTGTGCATTTTAGATTACTTTTTATATCCAGCTTATGAAAACAAATGTTGGTTGTTTTTTTTTTTTTTCTTTTCCTCTTGTGGTGTCAAGAAATTGTCCTAGTGTGGGACACATCAGAAGAGTTCTTTGGAGTGGATCTGATTCCAAATAAAATTTCATAAAGCTCTATATGCATTGTCAGTAATGCTGGGCAGGACCAATCAAACAGATTTTCATTCTGGACAACAGAAGGCAGGTAAAATTCTACAGGGTTCATCAAAGAATGTGATAATTTTGACTGACATAAAATTTATGCTGTATATTTCTGATTTTTTGTTGAATCCCTCAAATATATTTACTTTTCCCCAAGAGTTCTATTTTCTTTGTGAGGTCTAATTCCATCAGAACAGGGCTGCCTTTCAATACAAGTGGACTCTTGTCTATGTCAGAGGAAGCAAAATCATTGTCTTTAGATGACAATGCAGTCTTGTACCAGGGGTTTTATTTCCAAGCCCTGCCTCTACTGATGTCCACAAACACAAGCTCCCTGTTCCTGAGCTTTCATCCCCTCTGGGCTGCTGAAGGGGCAGAGGCAGTGCTGGCAGCTCAGGGCTCTGAGGCTACTTGTGAACAACCAGGATGGACAGATGGTGGCCAGGGAGCTCACCTCCCTGTCCATTGTTGCCTCTCAGCTAGCAACAAGCTTGCTGGTAACTGTCTTGCAAATGAAATCAGTAATCAATTTTTGAAAAGTAAGAAATATCTCTATTTCTGCCCAAAGCTGGAGAGCCCTTTCCCAAGAAAGCATGACACACAAACAGCTGGTTCCGTATAAATGAGTGGATAAAGCAGCAGGTACAGAAACAAGCAGCTGTCAGCTGGATTGCTCTAAAGCTGACACGCTTTTGTCAAAACAGAGGGCTATTCTGCTAGGGGCTGATGTGTTTGAGTGTGTTTGTACTTCATTATGTCAGTCCTTTTGTTCCCTCAACTTTGCTTTGGATTGACAAATGTGAGAAATGGTGAATCAATTCCCTATTTGACTATGATCAAATTAAAGGAAAGAATGGGAGTAGGTGGGGAAAAAAGGAACAGACAGGCTGAGATTGGGAAAGATATCATGGTTGTTACTGTTGAAAGTAGCAATTCCTTCAGTCTTAAAGATAGAGAGTTCTAGTCTGCCTCAGTTTGAACAGTATTTGAACCTACTTCTCACTTTTCTAGAGGGAATAAATATTCCACAATGGAGAAGGGGAGTTCACATCTCACATTTCTCACTTTCTCACCTCGTATCTAAGAGTGTGTAAAGCTTGGGGAGGGGGAGATTGATAAAGCCACCTTAATAGTGATAATGATCAAAATTTTGGGCTCCTCTTGCAGTACTATTCATGGATTTTACATGGGTCCAGAGTTTTAGCATATCTTGTGTTGTAAATTACAGTGTAATCACAGTAAATTATATTGTTGTACAATATTTTATGTTGGGAGTAAATACCCAACTTTCCACCATTCAGAAAAATAGATTTGATTTTATTTGTATTTATATTTTGAATTTAAAAACATAGTCAACAACACTGAAGAAATTATATTCTTCACAATAAAATGTAATAGGAATTGACAGAAACCTAGAAAATTTCAAAATTAATGTTTCTTGCCATGTGAACTATTAAGAACATATTTGTATCTTATACAGCAATTTATGATGTAGCTGTGGTCATTACAACATAACAGAAAATTTTGAGCATTTCCTATAAGCAGAACTATTATATTCAAGCAGAAAATACTCATCTCCTGTTTGTTATCAACAATTAAGTGATGTGGTGTCAGAAAACTGCTTATCAATCTATAAGAAACAGTAGGATATGGGATCTGTCCTGTAAGGCTAAAAGGATACAGGAAAACCAACATTCCCTAGATAATCCAGTAGTACATAACCATCACAGTATATTTCCCCTGCCTTAATTTCCTGTTGTTATTTTGGTTTATTAGTGATTTTATATTAGAAGAGTGACTGCCAAGAGTTTGGGAGTAACTCTTCAGGGTTTTAGATTATACAGGATAGTGTTCTCAGCCCTCCAAACCTTTTGGCTATTCTTGATTCTGCTGAACATTACAGATACTTATCAATTGACTTAACAGCCTGTAAAAAGGATGTGTTTTACGTTGAAGAAGAAGCTGGAGTAATGAGAAAAAGGCTAAGCAGGAGAAGAAATAATTTCCCAGGCAGATAACAACATATGGTGATTTCTACAGGGAAATACATGTAAGGATTCAAAGAATGAGTACTGTATTATGAGGCTTTTGAAATCTGATGGCAGCACCAGCATCTCTCAGAAAATGGATGTTGAACCATATCTCAATGTTTTAATGGAGACAGAACAGCAAAATTGAAAACAATGAGCAGCATATGCATAACTTTGAAATAGTACTCACCCTGTCCATCGTACATGCTGAACAAAAAGACTTACTGGAGGAGGCAAAGATTTCTACCTCTCAAAATCTAGTGATGGACACAATCCCAACAATTTAGGGACTACATCTGAAAACATACTATTGAGTCTCCATCTCCTGAACAGTTTGTTTTGAAAGTAGAGCTCGTTCTGATGAGTTCCAGCAGCTCAGTTCAGCTGACTTGGTGCAAACTGATGCAACTCCACCTCTAGGAGTGGCACTGAGAGCAGCAGGGGCCTGGCTGCTCCTCCTTCTATCCACCATGGGTTTCCAGTCACTCGCTGATATCAAAAGTGGCAAAAGAGCTTCCGCACCTAAAGTTAAACATTTTTTGAACTGAAGTAATTACATTTACAGAATAAGATACACAGATTTAAAAAATAGATCTCACAGGAAAACTTATAAGACCTCTTTAAGAGCAATCTTCCCAAATATGTGCAATGTGTTAGTTATCTTGTGTCCTTTTTCTTGCAGTTTACTTGAGGAAAGTGAGATATACTTAAGGCAATTTTTTTGTGAAAACCACAAGCTTTCTGGGGTTCAAAAATATTTTCTCTTAGTTTCCAAGTGCAGAAGCAGTGCTGTTTGTTAGTGATTGCAGTGTTCATACTCAGCATGTGATGTTACAGAGGACCCCAAAGGGTCGTTATCAGTGGCACAGGGTTCAGTTGGAGGCCTGCCATGAGTGGTGTCCCCCAAAGTTCAAAACTTGGCCCAGTATTGTTTAACTTACCCATCAATGGCTTTTGATGAAGGGACAGATGTCCCCTCCCCAAGTTCACTGGTGATACAAAGCCGGGAGGAGTGGCCCAGAGGGCTGTGCAGACCTTCAGAGGGTTCTGGACAGGCTGGAGAGATGGGCAGAGAAGAGTTGCTGAAATTCAGCAAAGGCAAATGCAGGGTCCTGCACCTTGGGAAGAATAACCCAGGCACCAGCACAGGCTGGGGGCTGATCTGCTGGAAAGCAGCTCTGCAGAGAAGGACTTGGGGGTCCTGGTGGACAATGAGCTGTCCATGAGCCAGAGGTGAGCCCTAGGGGTCAAGAAGGCCAAAGGTGTCCTGGGGTGCATTAGGAAGAGCATTGCCAGCAGGTTGAGGGAGGTGATCCTGCTCCTCTACTCAGCCCTGGTGAGGCCACATCTGAGTGCTGTGTCCAGTTCTGGGCTCCGCAGTACAACAGAGACATGGAGTTCCTGGAGCAGGTCCAGCAGAGGGGAATGAAGATGAGAAAAAATCCTTATGAGGAAAGGCTGAGTGAGCTGGGCCTGCTAGAGACAACTGAGAGGGGATCTCACCACTATTAATAAGTATCTGAAAGGAGAGTGCCAAGAGGATGGAGCCAGACTCTTCTCAGTGGTGATGGGACAGAGCAATAGGAAAAGAGGCAGTGGGCAGAATGATGCACAGGAATTTCCACCTGAACATGAGGAAGAACTTCACTGTGTGATTGACCTCACACTGGGACAGATTGTACAGAGAGGTTGTGGAGACTCCCTGACTGGAAATACTCAAAAACTATCTGGATATAATGTTCTCTAGAATGACCCTGCTTGAGCAGGGAGGTTGGACAAGATGACCCACTGTGGTCCCTTCCAACCCATTCTGTGATTCTGTGATTCCTGTGCTCTATTCATTCTCAATTGTAACCACTTAAATACACAAAATGTTCCTCCTAAAAAAATCATTAAAACTAAACATCCATATGTAACTTTTAGTTCTTTTCACGTGAGAGTTTCACTTAGTTTTATAAAATAGGAATTTACTTGCGATTCTGTATTCTTATCTGTCTTTTCCAGAGGATATTTATTTTTCATAAAGTGAGGAACAGCTTGCTTTATTTTCACTTAGGTAATCTGCCATTCCCTGAAAACTGTAGTGTTTGCAGTTATCTGAGTTCTGCTTTGACTTTAATGCTCTTCCAGGTACAGTAGCTTCACCTTACCTTCTTTGAGGTAGGAGTCATCTCATTGATTGTCTTGAGTAAAAGGAAATGGCTCATGCATCTTTCGTACATTATAACAAATGTCCTTTTGCATTATAATTGAATGGTGATTGTTGTGTTCAATCAATGAGAAAGGTTAAGGGAGCTTCTCTGCCAGCATTTTTAATGGAGAAGTCGATTAAGATTCAGTTTAATCATTCTGGCTGCTTCAGAATTAAAGCAACAAAGACCATCAATGGCACTATAATTACCAGTCTTTCTGTAAGTTTACACTGCCATTTATGCAGCCATAAATTTTGTTATAATGCACAATGTGACCAGGTTAACTTGCTTTGTTTGTAATGCAAAATATTTCCCTTAATTGCATTGTGGATAAGAAATAGTTGTGATGAAGTAGATATAATGCAGCCTAATAGAAAAAAGAAAAATGAAAACCAACTGCTCTGTAGAGTCTGACTGAGGTGAATCAGCCTGATAGCTTGTGTTAAATAGTTTAAAGTCATGGCCTTAACCTTGGGACACTAGAGACATATTTTACTTCATTGAACGTGGAGACTAGCATCACTCCCAGGTGAGTAAAAAGGGTCAAATATATTATTCTAATCCCTGTTCCAAACAGAGAAAAGGTCATTATACACTACCTATTGCATGCTGCCAAAGAGTGAAAAATTCACATTGGGGACATGGGTGCAAATCTATTTTAGACATGGCCTTTAAAATGTTACTGAAATGAATGATTATGTGGTTTTGAACAAGGAAAAAAAATCTTGAAATTGATCTCGTTTATTAATTAGTTTGAGCTTATAAAGGTCTTACTATAAATAGCTAGAAGACCAGAAGAAATTGCTCATTTCAAATGAGAGTGAAGCTATAAAAAAATTGTTTTCTTGTAAAATTAATACCTATAAGTATGGTTATCTATTTAATAAATGATTCTGAATAGAAAATGACAGGATATCTTGATTTTCCAGCTCTTCCAGTAAATTAGAGACACAGGACACAGGATACTTCTGCTACTCTTATTTTTTCTCTTTTTTTGTCCTTTTTTCTATAGGAGTTTCATTGAAATGGCATTGAGGACTTTTTTCTCCACAGAGAGGGACAAGTTTGACAAAGCTTCTCACTAACTTAGAAACATGCTTTTTCCATGCAGAAGCGCAGTTTCCAGAGCTCATGGAATCATAGAATGGTTTGGGTTGGAAGGGACCTTAAAGATCATCTGGTTCCAACCCCCTGCCATTGTCAAGGACAACTTCCACTAGACCAGGTTGCTCAAAGCCTCATCCAACCTGGCTTTGATGGGTCCATGTAATAGAGAAAAATAAATATTCCTCCTATGTGTAGAGGTAGGTAGAAGCTTTTTTTTTTCTCCTGCAAACTCATATTTTATTGAAAGCTCTACTTACAAAGTGAACTAATTAAATTTTTATTTCAGATTATATAGCAAAGCTGTTTGTAAAATTGCAGGAAGACCAGAAAGAGTTAAGTTGGTTCCATATGGGAATCACCTGGATTCAGCCTCAAATGTCAATTTCAGAGAAACAAATTGTGGCTCATCTAAAAAGGAACATTCCTTCACTCTGATTCCATAAATACTATTGTAATTTTTTCCTATCCACTTTTATAACTCTTTATTTCTATTAATAACATATTTTATATCTTGTAGTTGTGCATTTTAACTAAAGATGAATTGTATTGTGCCTGTAGCTTTTAGGTTGCTGTTGTCCTAGAAGAGCTTTTTCTTCCTTTTCAGCAGATCATAAACTAGTTAGAGAGGATCATCTGACTAACAGCAGTTACTGAATGATAATTAAAACAAATTAAAATATCATATCACACAAAAATTATTCAGTGCACAGCTCCTGAGCTTGCTATTTCCTGCATAATTTAGTCTTCTTGGAAAGCTGGGATTGAAGGTGTAATCAAAGATATTGATATACACAAATCTGGACCTCCTACTGGCTGTAAAACTTCATGTACACATGGTAGTAAGGTACTGTTCTTTAATGTATTTCTGTATCGAGCCAGCTCTTTCTGTTGCAGGAAATTATGAAAACCACTAAAGAAGACAATTTAAAAATCTAATTCCTTAAATCTGTCTCCAAAGAGGTAAAGACAAACATGTAAATCAGCTGTTTATGAAACATTCATGTTTGAATTTAAAAGGCATATCAGTATACAGTGAGCATCATTGATACAAAGTCAGAAGCTTAATTCTCTAAAGAAAACAAAACTCATCCAGTGCGTAGGCAGCCTGGCATAGTTCCTCCAGATTTCATACATGTGAATTAGGGTGCGGAGGCTATACTTAATTTAAAAATAAGATTGACTAATCTATTTGAGTGCTTACTGCCTTGTAAGCAGAGAAAAGAGTTGCGTGCCAGAATGGAAATCATATGGGCCGGGAATTCCCCTTCTGTTGACCACAGAAGGTATAGGCATAATCCATCAAGAACAGAATGCATGCCATACTTTGTTCATTAGCATTTAAAGAGGCTGTTTGGCATCAGACAACAAATACAATTCTTGCAAGAACTTGGCAGCGGACTGTTTGTCAGTTAATGACAATCCACAGCTTTTTCAAGGAAATACTAAATGTTCCCAGGGTTATTTCTGAATTCTTTTCAGCATAAAGCTTGAAGTGGGGCTAACACATTTGTATAGCAGTGACCAACTTCCAAGAGAAAACATCAGTTCTGGACCTGAAATTGAAACAGATTTGTTGGCAACACATCAACAAATTGTGATGGAATTACAGAATGTGTGATATCACATATCTTATCTTTACATTTATGCATTTCCTAAAATACACCAGTGTGTTTAGCATCTCCATAGGCTACAGTCTTGAAAATGATGCATGCTATTTAGGACTTGGATATCAATACAGAAGGTGTGATAAAATACAAAGAGAAAGAAATAGAAAAAAAAGAAAATAAAAGCCTCGAAGGTTTTTTAGCATTAACTTAGTTATCATTGGGGGTGACCAGGTGTTGTTAATTGTTCTATCTATCTTTTCTCTCTCTTTCTTTCTCTCTCTCTGTTTTTTTTTTTGGTCATACTTGGGAACAAATTGCTAAACCCAAATGTAGGTCTGATGCACACCTGTAATGCTACAAGTTACACTGTTTTGTAAGCACTGCAGATTTTATTCTGTCCTTCTATTGTAAAGACAGAAACTATTTTCTGTCTCAGGAGGAAGATTTTTATTTTTAACATTCCATACAACAAAGCTGCAGGTTACTGCTAGATTTCCTTTTTTTCCCTTTTTATTTTATTTTCTTTTATATATCCAGTCAGAGAATATTCTCAATTAAAGCAATGTATTAAGCAATGAAGTCAGCTAGAAGCTGACAGAGTCAATCTTATTCAGCTTGAATTGAAAGCTTTACTGCTAAAGTTGCCTACAAATTTTAAACTGAAAATATACTGCTCTCAGTCTTGAAGATACCTCTGATAGAAACCTTCCAGGGAGGCTATCAATAAATTATATTTATATACACTTGAAGATACTTTCACATTGAAGAAGTCCTGGGAAAAAGTCTGAGGGTAAATGAGGTCCTGCTCCAGCATCAGCAAATTTTTCTTTCACAAGTTTCATTTACCATGAAAACGAATTAATAAGTACAGAATTGGATCCTATGTCCCATGAACTTAATTGCTAAGGAGGGGTGTTAGCAGATCATTCCTGAATTAAATGACTACGATTTTCTACAATGTAAATATGGGTTACTTATAGTTCAGGAAGCATGTTGACAGTGAGAAAAGAAAATATGGTTATGAGAGGTGCTATATAACCTTGTAGCTGAGCTGCTTCATGCAGAGAAGAGCAGAAAAGTCAAGGTAGTATTTTTACCTGCTAGAAGTTGGAATACAATGACTAAGGATCTTTATGACATACACCAACAGTCAGATTGCTGGCATACCATAAATTAGTCTCCTATTTTTTGCTGATGGTGTAATTGTGTTAGTCATATTTAGTTAACACATGCTACAATCACACTTTAATCTGCTGTAAGAGAGGTATCCTATAGTGAGATTCATTGCAAGGGCTGTAGGACAGGATGATCCAACTGAGAAGTCATAATCCACATCAGCTTACAAGATAAGGCAACTGTGTAACTACTTGCATGAAAAACCTTATCAGTGCAGCAGCAAAACAGAAAGGAAGTCACACTGGGAAAAATATGAAGTATGGGTCACTCTGCTGGTGCCTGGAGCTTAGATGACGGTTAACCCGACTAAACTTTGTTCCTGGTTCTGCTACAGACTTCCTGTGCTCTCTTGGTAAACTAAGAGTTTTCCCATTATCTTGCAGAAATAGCAGGTCTTCCCTTCTTCACACGTATATGGAGGATAAGGACTCTAAAGACTGAGACACATAGAATTTACCATTCTGCACAGAATGGATATTCATAAAATACATAGAAATATAAGTCATTATGTATAAATTAGAACCAAGCAAAAAAGATTTGAGATAAAGCACATGAACCTATACAGTCAGAATGGGTGGAATTCAGCCAGCTGAACCTTAAATCTCTGACCTAGTCCTAGCTTTTCTTTATAATAAATAAAGAAATATAGCCACCTCTAGAGCACAGTTCATCTAACCAAACACAGAGTCTCCTTTGGAATAAGATGCTCTGCTCTATTGCTCTCCACTGACTATAAAGAGCCTACAACCATTAGCTCACCTCTAGACATCCACACTGAGATGGACACAGTCCTCAGAGTGTAAAAGAACACAGAGCACTCTCCACATGCAAGAGCTGCTTTTCAGCAGCATGTTGTTACTACAAAGTGTTTTGTAAGTCAGATTGGTGAGCAGTGTGACACTGGATTAGGCCTCAGTCTTGAGCAGGATTTTAGGCTGTGGGATGTACCCTATGGAATCTGAGGATCAAAAGGGAAAGGTTTGGAAGAGGTATAAATCCTTCATATGTTGGCTGCCAGAAAAAGCAACACTGATAATTATATTATGTTGTTTTGGAATTAATAAAGTTCTACATTTTTTATATATCCTTTTTGGCCCCTGCAATTCACAATTAAATCATTATTTCACGTTAATAAGAGTCTGATCCTGCACATGTCAAGGTAAGAAAGAGTAGAAGTATATTATGCAGAATGATTGGCAATCATAGGCTGAGGTAGACTGATCATCCAATTAAATCATAGAATATTAAAAAGGTCAAAGTAATATAGATGTAGCCTAATTAATAGACAATGAAATAAAATTCTGATTCTCACTCTTCAATATAGTCCAGTCCTGAAAACAAAGTACCTACTTTATTTATGAAAGTAGTTCCTTTGACATCAGGGTACTTCATTAAGGCACGTGGATCCTTGCCTGTGGATTACCATGCACCATCAGTGCCTAAGACTTTAGTTCTTCTCTATTGTCCAGGTAGTTTTACTGGAATACTTAATTTTTTTCATTCCTTATCTGCATCTTATAAGGAAGCTCATATAATCCTTTTTGTCTTCATGAACAGTAGATAAAGATTCAATCCTTTAAAACTTCATTAATATGTTGTCCTAATGATATCAAAGGTATAGTATAATTCAAACGTCAGTTCTGTGTCTGTCTTCTGTGGTTTATGTGGATTTCTATTAATATTTAATTTGGTTCATTACCTTATTTATTGTGTGTTGGTTAAAGGAATTCGAAAATGGAGGTGCTGTGTTAACATAAAAGTCTCCTCACACTGAAGCAGGAACCAAATATGATGCATGCACAATAATGTTGGGACTTTGTTTATAATAAACATTTTAAATGACTGACTTTTTCTCTACTAATACTCTAAGTAGGATGATCTATGAGATTTCTAATTTATTCTTGTTTAAAATTTAACCATGCTTTTTTAAAGCATATCAATTTTGTTAATACCATGTAATTAAAACATGTCAGTGCACAGCAAGTTTTAGTCTAAATTAATGACTATGAGAATTATTTTAATTAAATAACCAATTATAGAAAAATCGCAAGCATGAGAGCTGACATTTAAATGAATTTCATTTAAATTGCTTCTTAACATTGTCCCATCTAGGACACTAATGCAAAATGAACTATTGTATCAACATAGATTATCACTATTTTTGTATGCACATAATGTATTCATATTCAATCACTGGAACAGAGCTGAATATTTTGTATTGATCTGAAATGTCTATGAACAAAATACGACAGAATAAGCTGAAGTAAAAACAAAAATCCCTGTAGTACTCTGACACAGTACAGCTGCATTTCTAATTTGCACACATATATTTTCATATTTCAGTTCTTCGTTCACTTATAGACTCCGTTTTCCATTTAATGCAGGGTGAACTTCTAAAACTGCTGAGCTTTCAAGGGACTTTTTAAATTCTGTCTCTCTTGTAAATACACGTGAAAAATCATGATGGGCTGGCTATTCAGCTTTCATTTTGGATTTTAAAAAGATCTGTTAGAAACATTTGCTGGAATATATTTTGCTCACTTCTAACTGGAAAGGATAGCCTACATAGTTAACTAAATTACTCTTCTGCACTGCACAAATTGTTACTGCATTTGTCTAACAATCACATTCGATTTAATCAGATGCATGGTGCAAACTGCCAGGAAACTCCTGAAGCTATATTTAAAAGCGAGTAACAGTGTAATACATTGCAAAATTGTTCTTCTCTACTGTAGCTTTAAAGATGTCGCAGGAAAAGGGGGAAAAAAGGATCTTGCATTTTTGTTCATTGATTAACCAGTAATGTTATGTATAAATAATGTATCTGACAGTATGGCAGCCCACTTGGGACATCGTGCCATTTACTACAAAATAGGATGCAACATGCAACTGAGCAGCAAGAACGAATTAAACATCTTTCCTTGGTAACTTCAGCATTTTTATTAGGTGGTAAACATCATGATGAGAAGAAAAGCAGATGTAGATATTTCAACAATATTAACCTTAATCTAAATAGAGACATAAAATATTATTTATACATTCCTGAAAAATGCTCAACCTCTGTAAGAAATGTGTTGTCCTGATCTCTTTACATTTTGTGGAAATCCTGTGGAAACCAGTTGATATGGCCATAGTATAAAACCAGAAATTTGTTCCAGAGTATTGCAACTGAATTCAGTGAAGTATTATGCATAATTTTCTCTTGTTATCTTGTAACACAGAGACATCACTGCAGTATGTACAGAAGAATTTGCAAATAATCTTTTTAAAACTACTGCCCTTGTGTTGTGCTGGTATTCTAAGTCAAATTAAATTAATATATTAGAAATTGTTATTGTTATTATTGTTTTGTAAAGGAAGAGAAGAGAAATTAATTTCATCTGGCAAAGGATGACTTCATAATCAGATATTTATCTCTATGTTCAGACATGATCACTTTCATGAAATTATTTTCCCCCAATCAAGTACAAATAAACAACAAAAAAACCCCAAACCAACAAACAAAAAAACTTTATCAAAAAAAGAAAATTGAACATCAATTTTCTGTAGTTATCACTAAAAACAATGGTAATTGTACTCGGTTTAATCAAGAGGAGTTAGGTAGAAGAATCTTAATGAAAAAGTATGTGTGATGACAGCCCAACTCCCTTTGCCCACTGTGGAATTTCCAATCACTACATTAAATATTGTTAAATGGAACAAGTGAGTATTATTCAACATGATTCAATACCCTAGACCTTGAATTTGTAACTGTTATCACTAAATCACGTGATCACTAAATCAAAGTACCTTTCTGTGTATTGAGCTAAATACCCAATTTAGACTCTCAACTCGTTGTCCTTTTTACATATTGCAAAAGCTGCAGCAGTTTATTTCACATCTACAGAATAATTAATCTAATATCCCCTCATACTTAATAGTTACAATGGTTAATGTTTATACCTCAGGTAATTCCCATTGCACAGTGAAGAGGATTATCCACTTGATTAAAAATAAATCTTTTCACCCCTGCACTTGAATCTGTACCTCCCTGGGGAAGCTGACCATAATTTCTCTCTTGCTGTACCTCATTCTACAAGTGATGAGCCCATTTTGCATGGCCAATATTGCATATAACACTGGGCTTTAAACAGGACAGTAATTCAATCAGGGTGTTCTTTTCCAGGTCCATCTGTGAGCAAATTCCTGTTACTCAGTTGTTGTCGCTAAAACCTGAAAATCATCGTTTGTTTCCCAGTGATGCAGCTCATGAGATGCTGCAGTTGTTTTTATCTCAGAACATGAAATAAACTCAGCTGGAATGGTAGTAACTGGAGTTATAACAAATGGAAAATAGTAGCTGATAGACTAACATCCAGTCTGAGGTACAGAGAAGTAGGGAATGGGAAAGACAAAAAGGCAGGGACTGAAGAGACAAAGGGCCAGGTTTATCAGGCTGATTTCAGCATCCAAAGGAGGTTGGCATCTGAACTGATATTCACAATGGCTGACATCCTTACCCATTGAAGAGCCATGCTAAATGCCTCTGTGAATCTTGACCCAAAAGCTGCACAGGTGCCTAAGCAGGTTGGGAAAGTCACTTGTGTGCATGCAAGCTCCTAATTGTGACTCACCAGACCTGTAAACTTTCAAATGTTTTGTTTTTACCTGGCTGCAAATACTTCTCTTTTTTATTCTGTTGGGTTGTAAATGCTACAGACCATGTCAAATGGACACATGCTTAAGGTGAGTCAAAGGAAAGACAGCTTCATGCTCAACTGATATGTTCCCAGTGAGTCATATATGTCTGCTTCAGAAACAATTCTTTGCTTTGACTTTGATTTGTAACTCTCTTCTTTTTTTTATTACCAGACCCAACAGCTCTGGGGGAGTAAGCTGGATGCTAGTCAATCTCATATGTCATCAGCAAAGCTATTCTATCTCCAAGTTTCCCTCTGGAATGCCAAATGCCTCCCTTATTTGTACTTTCACAAACCTGCTGGAGACAAGGTGTCTACTCAATTGTAACAATTTGGCCTGAGAAAACTTTATTGTTGACAGTGATTTTCAGATCACAGAACAAGGTTTTCACTGCTGGCAGTTAAAATAAAAACATTTTTATGCCCATTCGGAATAAAACCAATGCAAATTCGCAGAGACAGAGCAAACAGAGAACTCTGCTGTGCATTTTTGCAATACTTCATTTCAGAACTAGTTTCCTCCTCATCAACAGAAATAGCTCTATAAATCAGTCCAGGATGATCATTTCCCACATGATGTTTTGTAAATCTGTGAGGAAGGCTCTGCAGAGGGATCTGGACAGGCTGGATTGATGGTCCCAGACCAACTATATGAGGGGCAACAAGGCCAAGTGCCAGGTCCTGCCCCCAATTGGGTCACAACAACCTCATGCAGTGCTACAGGCTGGGGGCAGAGTGACCTGAGAGCTGCCCAGTAGAAGAGGACTTGGGGGTGCTGGTGGACAGTGGCTGAACAGGAGTTAGCATGTGCCCAGATGGCCAAGAAGGCCAATGGCATCCTGGCCTGGATCAGCAATAGTGCGGCCAGCAGGACCAGGGCAGGGATTGTGCCCCTGCACTCGGCCCTGGTGAGGCTGCACCTTTAGTCCTGTGTCCAGTTCTAGACCCCCCAATTCAGGAAGGACACTGAGGTGCTGGAGCATGTCCAGAGAAGGGAGACAAAACTGGTGAATGGTCTGGAGCACAAGTCCTACGAGTAACAGCTGAGGGAGCTGGGGTTGTTTAGCCTGGAGAAAAGGAGGCTCAGGAGTGACCTTATCACTCTCTACAACTGCCTGAAAGGAGGTCGGGGGTCAGTCTCTTCTCCCAGGCAAGCAGCTACAGGACAAGAGGAAATTGTCTGCAGCTGTATCTGTGGAGGTTCAGGAAGAATTTCTTCACAGAAAGGGTTATTAAACATTGCAATAGACTGCACAGGGAGATGGTGGAGTCACCATCCCTGGAGGTGTTCAGGAAAGGACTGGACGTGGCACTTAGTGCAATGGTCTATTTGATAATGTGGTGGTCAGTTAAAAGTTGGACTTGATGATCACAGCTTTCCCAAAATAAATGATTCTGCAGTTCTGTGATTTCTAATAGACTTAAGCAAACTTTCTGAAGAGTCTAGTAAACTTCCTAAAGAGTCTGACAAAAGCTAGGGAATGTGCTGCTGTATTTGTATCAAGGAAATTGTCTTTGCCCACTGAAAGAACAAATCTAAGCATAATGACAAATGAGAAAACATTCATAATATTCTATTCCAGTAGACAATCAGGGCTGATTTTCTCTTGAATAAAGATTACTTCCTCAGTTTTATTGCCCAGCTCTGCTAGAAGTCCATACATAATGCAGTGATGGAAGCTATGTAAAAGTTCAAGACAACACCAACAGCACTAACTTCTGCATGGCATTCTTCTACCTAACAGTTTAGACCACACTGAACAGAATTTCTTGCACATATGCAATTTTGCATAAGTGCCAGGGGGTGCAATCTTGACAACCTTGATAAGCTCTAAAGGATGTCCCAGCTAAACGGTGAGCACCAGTGTTCAGATTCATCTTACGGAGAATGAAGAGTGACATGGGCAGTTTTACAGCAGTATTTGAACTGTATTTGAGTTTGTGAGGGGAAGGAAAATCATGCCATCTCCTGGTTTATATGCTATTCAGTCAGTTACCTATATGTTCACTACAAATACACTCACATCTCAGCTGTTGTAACTCTTTACTCTCCAGATTACTCCAAACACAGATTTTCAGTCAACTATTCAGGGAGTCATTTCATAATTTCTTAATGACCTGCAGAATAGATTTTAGTAAGGATACCCAAAACTAATACAGAGAACTGAAGTGATAATGGAAATACAAAAGATCCTTTGAAGTTCTCCCTTAGAAAAGGACACTTTCACAACTGCATTTTGTCTACTTTCAGGTTTCTGCTATGGGATCGGTTTTTTGTCTCTCTTCTCTTTCCTTTCCTACTGTATTAAGAATCTTTTCTACTTGCAAAAGCCTTCTCTCCAAATGAGATACATGTTCATTGCAGCCATGTTGAGTACTTCTCTTCTAGGGAAATGAAACAACTTGAGCTCTTTAAGATTACCACTCTATAACTTAATCTCTTTTGTTCCTTTCAGAACTTCTCTCAGATTTCCATTGCAACTGTCAAGTGTGACAGAAAAACTGGGCACAGTATCCCTCTATTATATTTTTTCAATGTAGCTAAAACATTCACACTTGCTTCTCAGCACCCTAATTCTGAAATGTTTGGGGATTTCATGCTCAGATGAACCTCATGACATCCTCTATCCCTCAGCTGGAAGTTACTGCTGCCTGTTCCTGAAACACAGCTGCTCATCATGCACATGATCCTGTTTTTTATATGGAGCAAAATAAGGCTGCCAATTACTGTCTTCTGGCCCAGACACAACAACACATCAGCTGTTCCAACAGTGTCATGAAAATTATATGAGAACTCTCCAGATTAGGTCTCAAATCATCACAATGGAAGGCAGCAATTCACAGAACCATAGAATAACTCAAACTGGAAGAGACCCATAAGGATTATCAAGCCCAACTCCCTGCTCTAATCTCTAATACTTTTTCAGTCACCGGGAAACAGTTTGTTTTTATTTAAGTGTGACCTTTCTGCTCTGTTTCTAGATTGAATAAGTTTACATTTGACACTACTAAGCAGACTTTGCTCTGTATGAAATTATTATGTACTAAACAACTTTAGGGAAGGGCCTATATTATTGCTGTCACTGGTATAGTCTATAGGAAAAGCATATGGTAGTAGTTTGGATTTGTCTAAAAGTAGAAGAAAATATACTCCTTTTATTGCTCCCATCTCAGTTAATGGTAAATTATTATCTGTTTATTCATTACTCTTTTATTACTTCATCTTATCTTTGTTGCAAGGAATAAGAATCCTGCCAAGAGTTTAAACAGAGGGACAGACTCTTATCTACATATTTATTCACCCTAAACAAGAGTATTTGCCTAGCAACTTGAACATGTATTTTGGTCTTAAATTAAGACCTTGATAGAAAATAGAAAATAAAGACATTTCAGGAATACCATATGTTATAAAAGCAGTCCTGTAGCCTAAATTCATTCTATGTAACTTGATACCAAACACATAGACAAAGAAGTAGTCACTTCCACATGGTAACTCTAACTTTAGATAAGATGAACTGTTGTATTTGCAGAAGCAGAAGAGGAATGTTCTTTGAATTTCTTCTGCTGGTTGACCTGAAGAATTAATGGCAGTTAGGAAAAAATAAGTGGCCACAGGAAAAGTAAGAAGGTAACAGCAAGCATTAAGGAGAAAGTGAGGTCATTATGCTTTCCACATTTGGAAACCATTACAGCAGGCAATTAGAGAGACAGCAAAGGGGATTTCAACTTCCAGTCTTTTGTCAAACTAAAAAGCAGGATTTGAACAGAAAATGAGTAGGCGAGAAGTTAGTCTTATTTTAGGTGTAAGTCCATCTGCTGGCAAGTCCAAAGTCAGCCCCCAAAAAATCATGCTTTTGAATCATCACAATAATGGTGGATCTTACTTGGGAACAAAAATAAATTAAGCAAAAGTTTTGTTGGAATCCAATGCCAAAAAGTGCAATACATAGCCTCGGATCATGGGAGATTCAGCAGACACATTGCGAAGGACCTTTCATGTCTGCTTGCTGTGCACAGCTTCTTAGCACTGCACTGATTGTTCCACTCTATTGGCATAATTAAAAATTAGGATTATTGAAAAGCAAACTGAAATCTTTTGCAGTTCTATAAAGTTATGTGCAATTATGTTCCTGTGAGAGAGTTGGACTCAGTGATTCTTATGGGTCCCCTCCAACCTGAGATATTCTCTGGCCCTGTTATTCTATTAATTCATGCCTATCTTTTTCCATTTAGATTACTGGTAGCTGAAGTTAGGTATGAGAGTTATACAAGATAATGTCAGACTTATATGCTTACTCTTCTGAAGTTTTCCCAGGTTGTTGCTAAAATCCTTTTGCATGTACTGTTTTTAATGTTTACTTTAACCAAAAAATGGACCACTTAAAAGAAATTTTATTAATAATCCTATAATAATCCTGTATGGTTAAGGTAATGAAGTCCATGGCAACAATAAATAAGGTGCCCACAATTTCCACAAGAAGAGATTATCTTCCCCTAGCAATGATTTTTGGCATTCAAGATACTTTCTATGAATGCAGAAAAATAGGGCAGGGTTGCAGCTCTTCCCATTGGTAATAAACTATTCCATAAATAAACATTTGCTCTGTTTCCTTCTTAGGAAAATTACCTTTACTGTTTGGATAGATTTTCCAATATATAGGTCAATCTGTCCTAACCTTTTATGAAGGAAAATGAGAACTATTCCCTATGAACAACATAAGACATATTGTATGTAATGGCACTGTTTGCAAACACCAAATAGCAGCAGACACAAGAACTGCAATATAAAGCTATCAATTAATTTTGTTGTAACTGTATGCACCTGTGAACAACTGCTTAATTAAAGAGGCAAACAGAAATCTCTCACAATAATGTTTCAAATTACTTACATTTATGTGACTCAATTAGTTGGAGTGGATAAATACAATTGGAAAGCTGCCATGTGGACTTCTGGAAATAAAGAAAAGATAGAACTGAAGAGATACAAAACCAAATGGGAGGACTCAGGCAGAAAAATACAGATAATTCTCAGAGGTTTCATAGGACTGTACAAACAGAGAAGATAAAAGAAAAAGATTCTGTGCAAATATATATAAATACCTCATTTACTGTCACAGAGGTCTGCATTCACAGATGGGAATATTAGAGCAATTGTTAGCTTGGGTCAGAATATGCACAGGGCTCAGATTTGATTTCCTTTTGCCATCAGATGTATTCATCCAATTCCCTTTCCTCTTAGGGAGTGGCAGAGGTGTTACTCTTATTTTAGATGTAGTAGAGTGTCTTGCCTACCTTCTAAATATTCTTCCAAAAAGGCACAGGTCTTCCACAGTCTCTGGCCTATCTGATTGCCTAAATGCCTCAGATATCTTGCAGATGTTTGTATCAGGGGTGCATTTCTGAAATAATCTCCTACAGGTTCCCTTGTCTAAGCTGCAGTTCCCATTACAAAGTGGTTCCAAAGCCAGTGAACCAGGTTTGGGGGAGTCCAAACTAAAGTGGTGAATGTTTTCCATGTGAGCACACCAAGTTCACCCTCTGGGACCAGATTACAAATAGTCCAAAGTGAAAAAATGTGAGATGAGAGTGGTGTGGACAGAGAGTCTTGAGCACTGCAAGAGTGCTTCTCTTGGATTTCACGAGCTCCTGATGCAGACATAGCCTAAGGCATTTAAAATTACACCACACACATTAGACAGTTGAATTCCTTCTTCATTTTCATCTGCCTGCTTCAGAACAGGATTTAACCCCATACATGTGCAAGCCCATTGCTGAAAATGCCTTTTCCTCACCTCCATGTGCAGTTCAGCGTTGCTCAGCAGCATTTCAGGAAAGCCTGCTGCTGACAAACACTGTCTGCAATGGGATGTTTTATTAACAGTGAATGTTTGGCACTGGGGAATGGTTCAACAAATCAGGCTTTTCCTTCCTGAGAAGGCTCATTTAGAACTGGTAGAGAGGATAAGAGGCAGGATGGATTACACTTAAAAGTTCTCTCAAGTGCAGGGTTCCAAATCTATTCTAGATACTGCTTGTTAACTCTGTCTTCTGAACACAGCTCCTTCTACTTTTTCAAAATAATTTTTAAAAATACCTTATCTCACCATCCCAGGCATTCTGTTCCTTAAAGAGTGGCCAAGTACACCTGACTTGGTATTTGGGTCAATTATTAGTACACATACATTGTACCTGAGCAGTGGGATATTCTTCCAGGTGAAGAGGGGAGCCAATATCCAGGGTAGAAGAGGGAGCAAGACCTGCTGAAAGCCAAGAGGCAAAATGATCATTTGCTGTGGAAAAAGAAAATCATTAAGCCATGTACCATTTGAGACATATTCAACAAAGGCATCAGTTGTTTGGATCTTTTTCTCTGTCACTCTGGAATACTTACCAGCATATTGATTTATAGGCTTTCAATATGCAAATGCCTAAAACGTTTCTCTCAATATTTTTGGAATTCACACTGAAATGTGTTTTATTAAGACACAATTATTCATGGGTTTTAAAAGAATATCTGTCCATTTGAGGCAGAAAGTCTACCAATATATTTTGGATGTTTCATGACACCATTTTCACTATGTTAGTATATTAAAATTCCTATATATTCAGTTTTCCTTATTTCCTTCTTTACTTTTGATTTTCCTCACCTTTTCCATTTATCATTTTTTTGTAACTGCAGCTTGAAAATCTTAATTTTCCTCATAATAATTTCTTAGGTTTTTACTTAAATTCCATTTAGATCAAGGTCATAAGACATGGGTAGCTGACTCTACTGTTATTTCTCTTCCCCAAAAAATCAAATCATGCAGGTAAAGGCAAAGGACCCAAATAGATTTGTTAACCAACCCAGTCTGGCTAGGAAAATCTACCTGTGACCTATAGGACAAAACTCCTCACACTTCTAATTGAAGTCAACTACCCAGCTGACAGGCAAATATGCTTTTGAGAGCTCTTTTGCTGCTGTGATGATAGCATCTTGAGGTTGTTCCCAGATGGAGGGGAGGGAGGTAGAACTGAGAGTCAGAGAGTGTGACAGTCGCTCATCTATCTTGGAAACACTGAGGAACTTGGAAATGTGAATTAAATTAGACTGTACCTTCATGAATACTTTAAATTAAGTACAAAATGCTGCTAAAGAAGATGATCCCTCCAACCTCTCCTCTCTGTCTCTCTGTTCCCACCTTTTCCTTTGTGCCAGCACGTGAGATCTTATGGCTACCTTGTAAGAGAGATCTGGGAACTGGTCCAACACCCAGCTTCCCAAGTCCTAAAACTTTTGAGTTGGATCAGTTCCTTTTGCATAAATGCTAATGGGAGGTGTGGGAGTGGAATATGCAGGCAGAGGAAGAATTGAAGGAATTAGCACTTTCAGTGGTAGTTCTGGTTTAAATCATCTCAAATCCACTGTAAGCCACACTCCGAGTTGCCCACAGGGCTGTGAGTGCAACCCTGAGCCAACAGGACTGAAAGCCAGCACTGCTGTTCACAGAAAGCAAATATGCAGTCCTAGGATAACACGGAGGAAAGCTTCCACTTTTAGCACTTGCTGCAGCTCTTTTAAGACTAGTCAAACTGATGTAAACTGCATTTCAATCTCAAAGATGAATTGTGATAGCAAAATGAGCTTTTTAAAGCAAGTGAGAACAATTTCAAATTATTAAAACTAGAAAAATCCCTTTTTAAATTTTTTTTTTTTTAATCTGTGTGTGGTTTTGGGGAGGCAAAGGATTCAGATGTCATAGTTATTAACCGAAATGAAATGAAAGTTGCTTCTGTTGAAGCCTATTTTGATCATTATTGATCTAATCAAACTACACTTGTTTAAAAAGAGAATGTAGGGATAAGGGAAACTAATGTTGTCTAAGGGATAATACAGGAATAGTTTCCTAGCTACTTTTGAGTGACTGATAATTGTTTTTTTCTTCTCCATGCTAGATATCTCTGTGCTGCGCATCAGTAACAAACCAAGCCAAGGTCTCAGGTCAGAAACCTTGGCATCCTTGAAAGTTCCTCTCTGCTTTCCAGCACAGCAGGAAACACCTTCAGTTATCTCCTCCTGGTCAGTGCAACTTTGAAGGTAGAATTCCCATGCCATTTGTACAACTGGTATTCACAGTGATGAGACAGAGTCTTGCAAAGTCAAAAGAGTCCCATTACATGTCATTGTGCAGAGTGCAGAGTGCAGGGCTTCAGCCCTGCTGAACCTGTAGGACTCTGACCCTGTCTGTTGTCTGCTGTGCCCTCCAGAGAGAGCGCTGAGGACCAGAACGACACTGTATTACATTCTTTCTTTTCTTCCAAAGTGTCCTCAACCTAATTTCAGTGGCTGGGCAGCTGTAGGAATACTGATGAGAGAAATTAGGAATGTGTCTATAAGGTAAAAACTATGCCCACTTTAGAAAACCTCCTTCCTTCCTTCCTTCCTTCCTTCCTTCCTTCCTTCCTTCCTTCCTTCCTTCCTTCCT
>VZRX01002429.1:220787-265987 GCA_013398075.1 Notiomystis cincta
TATAATGTGTATATATATATAATATATATATTTTTTTTAAATACATATATCTATATATGGCAGATGTGAGCTACCAGTGAATTGGTCATTCAAGGTCCTGTTATTAGATGCCTTTGAGCTGAAATTCACTTCATTTTGAAGCAGAAGTCTATGTGTCAGATGAGCAGGAGAATAGGAAAATATATTTCTCTGCATTGACTGTTGAAGATGATTAGTAAAATAGGCAATTACAGCACAGGGGTCTAAATCTGGGCAGCAGGAATCACTGACTACAGAATTTGTTGACTATCATCTTCATCATGCTAATCTCTAATAAAAAAAAGATAATAGGCAAATCTTTAAAGATTTCAAGTTTGTGTGGGTTTTTACCCATGGCATTCAAATCTACCACAAATTAACTAGAGTTTTTGAAAAAAATATTTCCCATATTCCCACTATTCTTAACTTGACTAAATCTTCTAATTCTTCTGCCCAAAGATTATTCCAAATGGCATGATCATAGTGGAGGTGTATGTAGAAGTAATAAATTAATGAAAAATTCATAGAAAACTTTTCAGGTTTTCAAGAAAGACCTCTGTTAGTTTTTCCCTCAAGTACTAAGTAAAACTGTCATTTGAATAGATTTAGCAAGAAAAAATTCTTAAGAGTTCAACTGCAATGCAAATTTCTTTACAGGAATATATTGATTCCTCTTTGCAAAATATTGCTTCAATCTAAGTTTTGAAATTGAAAATCAGTTTTGAATGGCAAAATATTGTTTGTTCAATGTTCTGTTTTCAGAATGTTTTTGTGCTACAAAGGCATTTCACTGTTATTCTCCCTGGTTTCTTTATCTGAATAAAAAAAGAAGAAAAAAACTTTGATGCATTGTCATGCTGTGATGGGATATGTTTTTTGATGTCTTTGCATTGCCTTATTGGTCTTTATTATTTAAATGCCTGGTTTAAATTTATATGATGAATTGAAGTCTAGGGGGGGTATACCCATATTAACTGTAATCCAGCCAGCACTTTGGAGTTTGTTGCTACCCATATTACTTTTGATTTCTGTGGCAAATCTCCAGGTTTGAAGTTTCATTGCAAGTGCCTGAAATCGGAGTATGATGAGCGTTGTTATTTTCATTGTTTGGAAAACAAAAATGTACCTCTGATAATTTTTGTCTTTGATTACTGCTTCTTCAAAGGATTTAAAACAGAATGAAAGCCTTTGAAAATTTAAGAGATGAAGAGACATGAGAGTTATTCTGTATGCACCAGATAAACAGATGTCTTAGCTTTCAAACTAAACCCAGAAAATATAATCACAAGCTTCATCAGAAACAGATAACAATCTAAGTGCACAGTACTTTACATTTTACTAATGTGCAATGGGAGAAATAATAATACTACTTCCTTCACTTGTCTAAATATTTGTTTCAGACTAACAGCTCAAAAAACATGTTAGTAATAGCAAACAAAATATGATAAATTCCTTTGAGGGGGAAATATTCTCAGCATAATGTCATTATAAGCACAAGTAAACACACTTTGAAATGTATTTGCAAATAGGTAAGGCACTCATAACACTGAAGGTATTAAATTGTGAATTCCCAAATTAATAGGTATCAGATGTCATGAGTGCTTTTCATCCTGTATTAGAGTCATACTCAAAAGTCCCAATAAACTTAAGCTGAAGTTGTAATCATCCAAAGGATGACTATATGACAGGGCTCATTCTGAATATGTGGAAAAAAGCCTGCTTGGAAATATGTAAAACTGTTTAGAAACAGTTGATGGTGTGCATTACAAAGCCAGCCTCTGCAAAATAACTTCTGAGATGTTCTGGAATATGGACAGATTTAAATCACCCAGAGGAGACTCATGTCTCTCATGATTGATTCATTGGCAATTGCACTTCCATTTAGAGCCCAAAGGAGAACTTTGTTTCTTGGTGGCACCCATGTCTGCACGCCACATCTACAGAGTGATCCTTGGCAGCCAGCCCAAGAGGTACACACTGATTCATCACCACACTGCTTTGGTCCACTTTCTCTGATGGACCCCAATTGTTTGGCCACATTTCTTTCCTAGAAGGTCTCCCTGTGGCTCTTACACTACATTTCAATTTTTGTGTGTGTGTATTTTCAGTTCTAAGGGTCTGAATCGATGTGAGGACTTATGTTTCCATCTACAAGACTAAAGATGTATAACATAAAGCTGAGGGGAATTGTGTGGCTGAAGACAGTGAGGATGCTCAGGAATGAAAAGTCTCTTGGGACAGAGTAGGAGGCTGTTGAGGGAGAAGATATTATCTTGTGTGGTTTGGACATTGAGGTAAGGTCCACTGAGTTAATTATTCTCAGATGTGTGCCCTGCCTTTGATAGAGGTAGTTGTACTGCAAAATAGTAAGGTAACACTTAATTAGTGTGAATTATTGGCTGTCCAGCTCATTGCTTGCTTCATTACACAGTAAATACATACTTTTAGACCTGATTCTGACCTTGAGTTACACTGATGCAAAATAAGCAAAATTCTAGTAGTATTCATATTAATGGAAGAAAAGAGCTGCTTTGAGTCAGAGCTCTTGTGGATGCTACATTTTGTCTGCTATCTTGTCTTAGTGCATTTAAGAATTATGTCATTCTTAAAATACATAAATAATATATTTAATAATTCAAATACTTGATGTATATACAAAACTGAAGTTGAGTTTACATTATTCTCTATGCTCTGATTTCTATTTATCCTCCTTTCATGTTGGTATTCATGTGCCCTAATTTCTTTCTGCCTCTCTCTAGGTCCCACTGTCTGGTTCCCTTTGACACCAGCTTGGTCTTATGTCAGTTGAATATAAAGCAAATCTCAAGGGAGATCTTCTCCTGTTCTGGCAATTCTTAAGTGGCTAAACTTCATTGCGAGACTGTTTTGATTGGTTTGGTTTGGTTTGGTTTGGTTTGGTTTGGTTTGGTTTGGTTTGGTTTGGTTTGGTTGCAAGCAAATCTCTAGCCTGTATATGGAGAGAGGAATGGTAGCAGATAACTATGCATATAAATTCCTATTTATCGAAAATGAAACTATTATAGCAACATAAAAATCAATGTTTGTCCAATTATTTTCTGCAGGCAGTACAGTACGTTGCAACATAGTTTCTCATTAGATTAAATCAAAACTCATCTTAAATACCATTTTACCAGCTGTTACTGAATAAAGTGTGAAACAAACTGTTGTATCAGATATGTAGCTTTCTGGCATGCATCTTTGCCAGCTTTACAACAGCTGTGTATAATGTTTAAAAGAAACAAACACATTCGGTGGTTATTCTTTAGTTTTATCAAAATTCACCTTTCTTTCTCCTCCTGAAACATTCTATACTTAAGGTAGTATAAAGTACATTCATTGCCATACTTTAGCACTCATTTCAAGAACTAACAAAACAGGGTGAAAGTATTTCTATAAGCAATCACACATTAAGAAATTACTTAGGAGGATGGCTTAATTTTTGTTATTTATTCTTGCTTGGGGTTTGACTTGTTTTATTTTTTCTCTCAAAGAGAGATACAATGTGCAGAGACTGCCAGGGCATATCGAGTGTTAGGTCTGTGCATCAAAGACACACTCACATGTCTGTGAAGCTTGGGCCCTCTTGAGTTTCTGGATGCTGTGACTCTCAAAACTCTCAGCCTATTCAGTGTAATTTATACTTAATCCTTGATTTCACAGGGGCTCTTCTGTGAGCTGCAAACAGTGGGAGCAGCCCAAGCTGCTGCAAAATTACAGTGTGGCTGTTGCCTGCTTCAGTTTAGCAGACAATATAATCCCACGGCCACGAGATGAGTATCCCAATACTGGGAGAAAATCTCAGCCATGGGACAGATTGCAGATTGCCTTCTGTGTGCTGATCCCAGATCTAAACATTGATTTCTCCTCTTGTTTTGTCTATTCCCTGCCTTTCTGGTTTGCTTTCTTGTTTGGAAAGTAAGGGTAATAATAATAATATTTAGCTGCTTCAGGAGATGAAATTTTGCTTTTCAGTAGTGAACACAAAGGAAGAGAACACTATTATATGTGGGGCTAGGAGAGTAGATATGGAACTGGGATGAAAAAAAGAAAATTTTGGGAAAGACTGAGCTCACTAAAAGGGGTGGGAGGGGGAACACAATGCAAAGCAAACAGAGGGTAAAGAAGTCATAGGAATAGTAGAGCTCAGAGCATCAGCAGATGTTAATTTACTGAAGGGTGAACATCATGCAAAAACAACCTTCTTGCTAAAGAGTGAGCACAACTGAAGTCAAAGAAGGATACCATAAAGGAAAATAAAAGTCAAAGAAAGTGATACTGAGTATCACTTGGAAAGTGTTTTACACAATGAGGTGAATGAAAGGAGAAATAATTTGTATATTCTCACCCATGCAGTGGCAGCTGGAATCAGAGTTTACCTTGCAGTCAGCTTAATAGTAGTTCATGGCACAGGGACTGCTGCCAGCTGAGGTTGTGGTTGAAATCTTGTCCCTGGTGAAGTAAATGGTAAAATTCTTATTACCTCCAGTGGGTCTATGAATTTGCCCCCTGGAATTGGGATGTCTTATAGGAAAACCAGCTGCTTAAGTAAAGTAAATTAATTTAGGCACTCAGTAAGGAAAGGTAAGTATTTAAATATGCATGAGAAAACTACTTGACAACAACATAAGCAGCATACTAGAGAAAAATCGAGTACAAACCTCATAATCAGACTTGATAGGAAACTATTATTATTTTTAAATTAAAATCATTTACATAATACCATATATTTGTTCTGAATTCTATAAAAATAAATAAGACAAGTTCTGTGTCCTGGAGGGATTTCATTCTTAATAAGACATGACAAACAGATGCAAGGCAAGTTAAAACAGGTAGAAGAAAAGAAAACAGAAAAATGGAGGTATTTAAAATCAAAAAATGTAAAGGTGAGGGGGGGAAAGATGGAATAGCAAGTTGAAGGTATAATCTAGGAATCATATTCAGTCACAAGATTGCTTGCTTTTGCAGAATTGTGCAGAAATCCCATGTACTTTGCCCAAATTCCAAGTGCACTTTTGTCCCTTGAACTACATAATTGCTAAGAGATTTAATTTTTTAACAACCCATTTAAATTTAGAAAATATTTTGAGATGACGTATTTTGTTTCCCACCCGGCCGAATCAGTTTTCTTAAAAATTTGATTGAAAGCTTACAAGAAGAGCTGATCCTCATCCAAATGAAATATCAAGTACTTGAGCAGTCATTGTCTGTGTACATACTGAATATTTATATGTGGTTTTAAATTCCAAATTGTTTTTTCTATTGAGTTCTTTCAAAGAAGAGGTCAGTGAATGGATTCAAAACAGAAACATACCTCTTTGCTAGAATAATGTCAAGATAATCTCCTGTCAGCTGCCCACCAAGTTCACTGCTTATTGTAAGTGATGTTAATTAATGTTAGTTAATGACCAACATTTTTTAAATTCCCCAAGCAGCAATCCCCTACATCGTAATCTTGATATTTCTAAATCTGTGCATTTAACAGGATTGCTCAGGAGAGATTTGAAAAGGTAAGGCTCAGAGTGAGACCTTCCTCGACTGAACTGCCTCTGGAGAACCTTCAGGCAGACTGCTCAGTGATGGGCCATCTCAGGAGAGATTTTGCCTGAGTTCTTCCAAAATTTCTTTCCTGCTCATAATTATCCGTCTTGAAATTTGGAAAATGGCCACTACACAACCAGAGGCATCTGTCTAACTGCTAGGGAGGTTATTTGTATATCATGTTTCCTGACAGGGAAGATGACCAGGCACCAGAGGGGGGCATTGAAAAAGCAAGCTAAACAGCTTAAACATTACAGATATAATGGAAAAGGAAAGTTGCATGCTCTCATACCTTTGGATCCTGGAAGACTTTCTCCAAAATTCTTTCTTTTAAATCTTTGTCATGTGGATGAAATCCAGGTGAGAGAGTAGGCTGAAAATTCAGAAGGAAGATAGATTTTAATTTAATGAATGGCTGAAGCAATGGAGGGATGAAAATTCTACATACTGGTAAAGGTATTTTTAATAAAATAGCTTCAATTAATTTAGCCTGCAGAATAACTGGTAAGTGATGGATAATACATTTTTGTAAAAGTGAACCCGCATGCTTCTTTTATTATAGCAATTTAAAGTCTTATTAATATAATGTAAAAAGAGGTACTCTTTGAAAGATTAACACCAATATCTTCAAGTATTGGCTTAATATTCAGCATACACATAGCATTCTTAAAAAGTCAGTGCACATTAAAACAATTTCATTGCACAGTCATACTTCATGTAATTTTTTATACCATTCTTGATGCCTCAAGATCCTTTCCTCACACTAAAACCTCAGAAAATTTAAACCTCACCTTGTCTGCTACTGGATTCTGGCTGATGGTATTAGCATTTCAGTGGATGGCACCCTAGAACCAAATCATATTGGGGAAATTGTTTTACTACTGCAGCTTAAACACTATCATTATATTGACATAAATTATGTCTTTATAGTAGATGAGGTAATAACAACAGCAGGTAAGAATAATAACAACAGTGAAGAGATTTTGAAGGTGTAAGGAGCATAAAGAGTGGTGCAACATTTTGGAAAAAATAAAGTTAAAACAAATTCTGTTTCAGAGACTTGTTAGGACAATATGAGGCATGTTTTAAAATCAGCTGGGAAAAGGGTCTCAAATTCTTTCAGCTTTCACACTGAGTCTAATGACAATTATTCCAAAATAGAAGAGTGATTACATAGGTTGGCTCTTTCAGAAAATCTCTTTATCTTCACATTTATCTTCTTGAAGATCTTAAAACTGCTAGCTGCATATGGTCAGAAGTAAGGCTACACTTATCCCACAGGTAGTGTATCCTTATCTGTATTATTTCAAATCTAGTCTCCTTTATCTTCTCCTGCCCGTTTCTGCCAATCTGATCCCTATGCTTGCAATAACTTTCTTATTCCTTTGTGCTTTAAAGTTATCAATATCAAAGCAGTAGAGCCATGAAAATGAAGTGTAAAGTTGAGATTGCAATTCTATAATAAAACAAGCATGCTTTGCTGCATCTCCTGCAGGTAAGGTGGCCCTGGATGGAGGTGCATGGCCTGTGGTCTGAAGTACAATTTGCCATTATGTCCTCAGCAGTGCAGCACTTCCCTGATTGGTTTGTTCAAGCAGGGTGATTAACACTGTAGGATTCCAAATTATCTGTTTCATGTTTTAAACAGTGGGGTAAAACACAACAGGTAAGTGGCAAAACAAAAGCTGTTCATACAGACGTCATTATGCTTGGGCAGATTGAAGCCCTTATTTAAGCATGATTGATTCCATAACTCTCCACTAGTAATGCTTATCTTTTGCTTGGTTATTCAGCCTTCCAAAATCCTGTGCTGTCACAGCAGACAAACATGATTCTGAAAGGAAGCTTTCTTTTTATTTTGATTTTGATACTGTCTTGGAGAAAAACTTTTTTTAGTTTGTTTTCCAATTAGACACTCCCAAAGATCAAGAATTAGAGTGCTTGCTTCATCTTTAAACAGCTGGGTTCCCAGCTGGGTTTGTGTAATGACTTCACTAATTTCCTTTCTTTTAATGTGTTTGTTTTCTATTGGTTAGATGCATTGTTTGGAGTTGCAGTTCCTTTGCAAATAGTACTGCTTCCGCTGTTTTAGTTATCCTGCAGTCGATTCTATAGCTCTGATTTACGAGCTAACCTATTTTATCCAAGTCTGCTTTATGATGAACTGTAATACTTTTTAGGCTTCCTAGTTTTTCAGCTGCTGTTTCGTTTTCAGGAATCTAAAAAGCACTCTTCCAAGATATCGTTACATGTTAGCAGAATGCTTCCATGTGTAATAAAATATCTTTAGGATAATTTGCTGGAAACTTTAGCACCCTCATTTAGTAGCTTTCTGTGTGTACCTTATCAATCTTATATGTTTGTTGTTCACAAGTCCTAACTTTCAATTAAGGGGATTTAGTTGGAGTTTAGAGTTGAGAAAACATGATGGTTTCAATTCCTGGAGAAAGTAGCACTGTAAAATTTTAAGGTTTTGAGATTGTCATTGAAATTTCCCTTTTTATGAAACTGTATTTTCTATTGTAAGAGACACAGTGCACTCCGTGCTTTGTATGTTTTGGTATTTATTAATCATAAAAAATGCTGTGAGTTTCAATGTTTTTATGAGTGTGTATTTGTTTCAAATATGTGATTTTGATTTTGCTTTGCAGAAGTCTTTCAAGGCAGGAAAAATCTCCTTCTGAAGAGAAGTGTCCATTTTCCTTTTTGCATTACAGGGACCTACAGCCTGAGTATATCCCTGAAAAATTTTTATCTCTCTCTTTTCACTCTTTAACCACATTAATTAAATTATTCTTATTTCACAGAAGGGGAGACAAGGCAAAGCCAACGCCTTGCTAAATACATGACAATACTCTAATTGTCTTTATTTTTCATTTTCTTCTTTTGTGCTTTTTTAAAATTTGCCACTTTTTTCCCCTCTCACATATTATGCCAGGGTGCACATAATTGCATGTATTTTCTTTTTAAGGAATTCTTTAATTTTTGGTCTCTGGCAGAGCTTGATCTTTTTCCCCGAAGTCAGCTAAGACCATCAGTGGAGAACAGGGAATTTCAGAGCCATAGCCAGGAGAGCAGGTCTGATATGCCTTACTGAAAGAAGTCTCACACGAGAGAAAGCACACAAGAGAAAGCAGGATTACAGCCTTTTTGCTGAGGGGTGTCTGCACTCTCTGCTCGGAACACACTGACACCGACTCACCTCTTAATATTGCAGCCAGAGCCAGCCAGTGGGAGAAGGTTTCCTTGAGCACTCTCTAGGTTTCCACTGAGCTTTGGAGGCAATTTCAGACACTTTTCCTTTTTCATCCCTATCAACTTGTTGCTGCCAGTTCCAAACTGCCCTTCAGCTGCCCTTGCTCCTTTTCTTGCTTGTCCCTGAATATGCCAACACTCTGCTTTCAATTTAGATTTGATAAAGGTAGACTTTACCTGAAAAGTTTTTTTGCGACTGGACACAAGGCACAGCTGGAGAAAGTCCCAAGACAAATAAAAATTGCTGTCATCTTTTTGTGGAACAAGCACAAAGGCCAGAATTTGAATTGCCTTAATTTAAATTCTGTGGACCATACATGTTGAATCTCATGTGTCACTCTGGAAACTTGACCAGTTTCTAACAGTTACTATTTATATAATAACTGTATTGTGAAGTTTTTAGAGATCCCTCATGGCAATATACTCTGCCACTTTATAAAATAAGTTTATCTGGAGATTATCAAAAACTCAAGAGTGAAATCATATAGATCCTTAATGTAGTGTGCAGCCTACTCTATTAGGTATAGAAACATGTTTTTCTTCCACACCACATGAACTATGTTTTTAAATACCAGGAGTGTGTATAATCATCATTCATACTGTAAAAGACAGAATTCTCCTGTGAGATACTAATGTTCTATTTTTAATTTACTGTTGTCTAAAATACACAGCAGTAATTATGTTTATTCTATGAAACCAAGTGTTCTCATCTCAGGGTGGGGCTCTTTTGTTTTGTTTTTTGCAAGCAAAAACTGCAGCCTGTAAAGTAATAATGCAATGTAAGGCCAGAAGGCACAAACATTTTTTCTTATAGTCACAGCCATTTTTCAGGTACCTGCTTTATGGACTAGCCATGCTGTGAACTGCCACAACTCTGGCTGACTCTGCCCAGAGACAGCATGGATCTGGCTGGATTTACTAGCTCAGGCACAAATGCAAATACGATTATGCTTCTGCCAAAGCCAGCTTAGATTCAAAAAGAGTCAAGTATCCTTCATATGGCAGAGAAATGAAACAAACTCCTGTAATTTAACCTGATCCTGTGCTAGCCAGAATGGATGTTTCAGCACTGTGTTCCCAAAATTAGAGGTAGAAAGGAGAGTGATGCACTGCTACTAATGTATTAGTGTTGATGAGAGCCTACACTGATAAAATAGAAGACTGGAGAGAGTGCTGAAGCACTGGTCCCTTGTTTATTCACATTGTTTAATTGCTAGTTTTTTACCTGGATTTTTTTCAGAAGGTTTCACCTTGTGCTTTTCAAAAAAAGAGTGTCTAGGGTGGAGTCAGCCTTCAGCAACATTTCCACAGCTGGCCCCTTCGACCTGGTCCTTGTGTCATTCCCAGGCTGACTTCTATTTAGCAGCAGACTCTGCTTCATTGCTCCCTTTAACTCAAGTTCAGCACAACTGTGACAACCCAGCCTGGCTCCTGCAAAAGGGATTCGAGCTTCATCCTTCAGAGCAGGGTCCCTTTATCACTCCTGTTAAGTGTTAGTGTCTAAAATAGTGCACTGGGGTAGTATGCCAGTCAGAATGACCAGGTAGCCGAGCTGTTGGGACTCTGCCTTGGGGAAAGAACTGGAGACTCCAATAGAATACTTAGAAGGAATACAAGATACTGTATTGTCTGTTATAACTTAAGCTTGTAAATTAAATTACCTCTGAAAAGGGGAGGAATGACTTAGGAGACTTAACAAAATAATACCTAATTTAAAATATTCTTTGGCTCTAGAAACAATCTGTTTGATAATGGTACCTGCCAAGTTTCACATTAGGTACAGCTGCTGCTTATGGAGACCATTTGCATAATTTTCTTCTCTCTCCAATTCCATTTGTATTTATTGCTTTCCAACAAATAAATGTATTTCTACAATTGCTAGCCATTACTGAGTATTGTATCAGCTGCATGTCTCCATAGTTACTGTTTACAGTATCTTCTTCTGCTTAGAGTCTTGTGTCAATAAGCTTCTGCATTTGAAAGTAACATGTCTTTATTTTCCAGCTAAAGAGATTACTGCCCTCACCAGCTTGCTGACTAAACAAACATTTAGGCAGATATTCCTTTCATACATCTTTGGCCTTTTAAAACTGAGCATCTATCCCGACATATCTCTTCCACTGTCTAAATGTAGTCACGTAGCCTAAGCCAGTTTCCTAGGCTCCCTGTATAAACAATGGAGAGAGATAGTTGCAAAAACCCCCATGATTCATTCAAATTATTTTAGATGGTTACCTTAAGAAGTCTGAAATAAGATCCAAGAAGATATGAACGCCTACACCTCCTCTCTCAAGTGGCATCTAATTTTTTCAGATCAAGAAACCAAGGCTATGAAAAGATTTATTGCATAGGCCCTAAGATACTCTTGTTCAAGTACAACACAAAACCCCCTCACAGACCTCCAAGCTGGAGCAGCATTCAGGTTTTCTCAAACTTTCATATGATGTTCTGGACTGAAGACGACTATTTGTCTTTCATTCTTATTACCTAGGTTAAAACAAAATTAAGGCTAAAAAAACACAAAAAAGATCAATCTTTCTTTTGATTTTTAAATCTCTGGGGTTTTTTTCTGTCCTGTAGGCTAGGAGCTCCTTCAAATACCTCAGCTGATATCTCAACTGATATCAATTTATGTAATACTCCTAGAGAACTGTAATGCTTCTGGGAAGTAAAACTAACATCAGAACTGCATCTACATCCTTCATATTTTTCCTTTGAACTTCCCCCATGACATGTCCTATGTCTGCCATATCGTATAGGTTGCATAAATTACAGTTATGCATGGCTTTGTGTCTACATGAGACAAACTGATCTAATAATTTTATTGCTATTTCTTGATGCCCTGTTCATTTTGTTGTTATCCTCTTGGACTCTTCATTAGCTTAAATTATACTGACTCAGAGACTTGTGAGTCTACTAAATGAAGAAAAAGTTTAAAGTCAGGAAAAGATTGCTTATCATGTTGAGTCGTCTCCACTTCCCCTAGGCCCAATGACATAATCTCTTAAATATTTTGAAATTCAGAACATGAAGTACTTCATTTTTTCATGAAGCATGTGACTGTTCTGAGACAACCACATCTCAGAGGCCATCTTATGAGACCACTGAAAAAGCTATTGCGATGAAAAAGCAGCAGAAATAAGTAGGAGGGAAGGGAATAGCATCTAAACTCAGCTCTGTGAATCATACAGAATAATCTTTAATATATTCAGTACCTAATAACAGCCCTTCCTCATGGGCCTGTTTGTGCTGTAATGGAAACATTTTATAATGTGGTCCCACCATCAAAACCTACTTGCACTTCAACACCACCATCTACCTGATCTTCACCTATGATGCATAGCTGAAGTTCTTAGTGACTACACATTTTGTACAGGGAAAACTTAAGAAACATTTGAGATAAAGCATTTATGATTATTCTGCTACAATGTACATGGTTGCCTGGAGGTACCAGTGTAAAACACAAAATGTCCTTTTGAGGCACAATGAAAAAACTCTTATTTGAAAGATAGATTTTCAAGACTTTCTGCTTTATTAACAGAAAGAAAAGAGATAGAAACGCTTCAGATGTCATGATTTAACCCTGGCCAGCAACTCAGCCCCATGCACACACTCGTTCACTCTCCTCTGGCAGCACAGGGGAGAGAACTGAAAGAGAAATAATGAGACAACTCATGGGTTGAGATAAAGACAATTTAATAGGTAAAGCAAAAGCCATGCAAGCAAGCAAAGCAGACCAAGGAGTTGATGGACCAATTCACCAATTCCCATGGGCAGGCAGATGTGTCCAGCCTTCTTCAGGAAAGCCGGGCTCTATCACGCAGTGGTGACAAGGGAAGACAATGTCATCACTCCAAATATTCCCCATTTCATCCTGCTTCCCTCAGCCATGTATGCTGAGCAGGACACCTAGGGGATATCCCCTAGGTCAGTTGGGGTCAGCTGTCCCAATTGTGTCCCCTGTCAACTTCTTGTACACCCCCAGCCTCCTTTCTGGTGGGCTGGGATGAGAGAAAAGATCTTGTCTTAGTATAAACATGACTTAGCAACAACTAAACCATTAGTTTCTCAACATTATTCTCATATTAAATCCAAAGCAGAGCATTGTACCCCCTAGCATGAAGAAAATTAACTCTATTGCAGCAGAAGCCAGGACAAGAACCTAAAATGGCCCAAGCCTGAAATGAGAAAGAATACCTACTAAGGACACTATTTATTAAATAATAATGAATAGAAATAGAGACATAGGTACAGATTTGGGGAGGCCAAGCACTTCTGAATGAGTGCTTTAGTGAGCTATCTATAGAGTCAGACTTTATTACATCCTCTATCTCTGGCCCAGAAACCCTTAAATTCATTATTGAACAGTGACTTACCTTCAGCATGAGGGTTATAGGTCACCGTGCTCAAGCATTGTGCCAGTGTAAGAATTCAGCTTTAACTCTTCCATCCTTTCTTCCTTAGCATGAGAAAATAAGTGGATAAGATCTCTCTTTTCCTGCTCAGATGCTATTGAAGCTTCTACCTCTCCATTGCTCTTTTCAAATTAAAACACTGGTAAAACCATGTCAATGAAGTATGTATGTCATCTTTAATTTGTAATGGTATATTTTAGATTTGCTTTATGAGAATATTAAAAAGAGTATATATAGCTAGACGTCTTAAAGATATGTTATCAGGAAATTTGTCATTTTCAGGGATTTGTGATTGAAGCTAGAGCCCAGCCTAGAAAATTAGGCTTCCCAACTCCAAATCCCATGCAATTTTTGCCTTGCCAGGACATCTGGTCCATTAAACAATTAGGCCAAATTTGCACAGTGTTTTTAAGAGAGACAGGGCTAGAATCAATCCTTTGACAAAGGTTCAAGACCTAAAATCACAAGACTTAATTGTTAAAAATTCAAAAAGGTAAGTACATTTCAAATTGAGTCTGTCTTGAAGCAAAGTAGTTCTTTTTTTCTGGTTTCCTAACTAAAATTTGACTGAAAACATTGCAGAATACAGCCACGTAGTATCTTTGAACACATGCTTTATGTTAGAGCATAGAGGCTGCAACATTTTTCACTGCTCTCTGTTAAATCATGCATTCAGTTGTTTCCATTTATACAGCATCAAAGCAGTTGAAATCCAATTGAAAAGTTTCTTTAGACAACCATTGTGCAGGAACATGATGTCAATATTAATAAAGGCTGAATTTCCCCTTGGCTCACTTCTTACAGATAAGCTTTTCAATAATACACTGCTTGCACCAAAGGTCTGATGGGACTGGGAATAGTAAAAAACACTAATAAAAGAATGTTGAATGTTTTTATATTAAATTTCCCCACAGGCAAACTGAAAAGCCTACTTAGAGTACGCCAATCAACATGGCACTTATTAAATGTAACAAGAGTCCTGTTACAACAGATCTTTAAAGACCCTAAATATGAATTAGAAAATAAAGACAAAAGACAATTACAGATGTGTTTCTAAATTGAAGCCCTGGACACCTCACCTGATACTCGCTAACATGACACTATGTTTGATCTTCAAAAAGACTCCATTTTTATCAGCCTACAGCTATAATTCTATTACTGCTATTTACAGTGGTTAAGAATGTTATCCTTTCCATTTCCAGTCTTTTAAAGTGCATTTTTACATTTGAGAAAAATACTGTAATTATTTAGAAATACATGAAATCAGTAAATAGAGTACAATATCCACAGAAGTTTTGGGTGGGTAATGGAAGGAAAATGGAAGTATCTGAGTAAAAGTAGTGACTATGGTTAGGCCAATTAGAACAAAGCCTCATGTCTTCTAATCAGAACATGGATGACTGAGTGCCTGAAAAACATTTCATTGTGAGGATTACATCTGTTACACAAAGGCTCATCTCTCACACCTGAATTTAAGCAATTTTTCCCCCTGTCAAGGTAGTGACAAATATATTAAATCTGTCTGTCTTCTGAGATTGCAAACCCCAATCTGAGATTTTGCCTTGGGCACAGCAATAAAAAATAAACTCAATTGTTAAGCGTAAGGTTTATTTTCTGCAGATGGAAAGAGAAAGCAAAAAGAATGCAGGACCTTTTGCAGGATTGTCATTTGTCTGTAAACTACCAGATCAAATTAATCTAAATTGCTGTGATAAATTCAAACTCCTAAGAAACTAGAACAATTCCATAAACAGTATTGGCATTTGTGGTAATTGGTATGTATTTATTTGGAAAAAGAGGTGCATCTTATCAAACAAAAAGAAAATAACAATAAAGCTTTTGTGAAATCCATACTAACATTGAGTATTTTGTTTGAAGCTGCAAGCAAAAGGACAAGGCAATGGTTATCAAACTCTGTTCTGTGGACTCAGTAGTTTTCTAAGTTTGTCACATGAAAACTTAAATGTCATTTGAAAATGCTGACAACTCACTAAATATGTTCCTATCACATTTGATGAGACTGCACTGGGGATCTTTCAGGTGATTTTCTATTTATATTGGATCATATGTTACATTTTTCACAAAGAAGCTATACTGTTATTAACAGGAAAAGCAGCAGTGACTGTCTTAAAATATTACCCAGGCTATGGAATATTTTGAAACCTTAGTTTAGGACAGTTTTCTCCTTCCCATGGCTCACGACTCTGAAATATATAAAATACATCTTGCAGGTATGGATAAATTCTGAAATTGACAGATTAAGTGCCATAGTTTCCAAGTTGAATTAAGACTAGATAAATATTTGAGCTAGTGTTTCAATATAATTCAATTTTATTTATTCAAAGTTTACTTAAGCAAAAGTTGAAGAGATAGTCTATCAGTTATCTGTTGAGGTTTTGCTGTAGGCTTGCAGAAACAGATTTAACTGTATGATCTTTGTAATACTGCTGGAGATATAAGTGTTACCAATAGCTCTATTGCAAGAAAAATGTATTTCCCATATCCAAACTGAAAAATATCACCAGATATCAGCCATTTTTTGATATGATAGCTAGCAAATTTATTCACCAAGTAGCAACTGGATCAGCAAGAGGTCTTTCTATTTTACATGCAAAATTGAAACTAATTAGTATGTGACAGAATAGCAGGTCTAGAATATGTGTGAAGTGATCATAAATTCATTCTGTCTATTAAGTTGAAAGATAAATAAAAACAGACTGGTAAAAACAAGTTATGGATTTCAATAGGAGATATTTCCCAGATAAAGTTCAGAAAAATGTTAGTAAGACCAATAGGTCTGAAGACTTAGTGGATGAAAACACAGAAAAGACTTGGTATCACTTTGGGAAGGCTCATGAATTCGGAGAAAAATGAGCTTGACCTACTGACATGACTACATATTTTAAGAGAGATGTCAAGAAAATGCAGAAAGCAAAAAGCAAAATACAGAGGAACTGTAAAATATTCCTAGCAGGTCAAGAATTAAAAATCAAGAAATAAAAAATCATACCGAATGAGACACTGCAGAAGTTACTAAAACAAGCAACAAAATAAGTCTTGAAAATCAGAAACAAAAATACTGAAAGGAAGCTGTGTCCTATACACAGTTACTGCTTTTGTGTCATTAACTAAAAGAATACCTTGGGTTTTAGTAAGAATGTGGCAGCTCTACTAGAGTGGCAAAAGCCAGATAAATAACAAGAATGACATTATAAACTCATAATTATTAGAACCAAGATAGAAACAGAACACATAAGTCTTAATGCTCTCCAATTGTGCGTCTGTTATGTCTGTTTTCTCTCTGTCTCTGAATGTACAAAGAGCCAACATCCAGAATTACAAGTCCAGCAGCAGCTCTCTGTCAATTCAACAGTGAATAATAGTACAGCTGGAGAAAAACAAATACAATGCATCAAGGGAGGGTGAGGGAAAGAAATCTATCAAGACAACCTTTAAGTCTGCTCATAGTTACTTTCCTTTTCTTTTGTGGCATAAATTTAGTTCAGGGCAGATATAAAGTAAACTGATCTAATGGATTTTTAATTTAAGTCATTCTAATTTACTTGATATGATCTAGGAATGAGTATGTCTCATCTGAGTAAGAGTAATTTGTCAAGTTTTCTAGATCATCTATGACTGCGTAAATCCTTGGATCAATAAATTTTAAGGTCATAAGAAATCACTATGGTAATCTAAACTGACCAATACCCACTGAATTTGTGGCTTCTCTTCGGCCAAGGATGTAGATTTTTAAACACATTCCCTTTATTGGAAAACTCTTGCTGATAAAATAGATGTGTCATCATGTGCACAATATAATTGTTGTGTTACATGTATGTAACCCTAGCTTTCCACCAATTAAATTGTTCCATTTGTTTATGGAGATCCATTCACATTAGGAAGCTGTAAATGATACAGCAATACAACCTTGTGAATCACAGAATCACAGAATGTTTCATGTAAGAGCTAGGTGAAAGCACTACTTGTAACTATCTACAGATAGCATGGAAATAATTTGACAACAGCACTGAAATCAGTTTTTACCCGTGTGCAAATGCAGCATGAAGCGGTTACTGTCTTGTCCTTCCCTGAATGTTTCAAACCCTTTACTCTCTCACATCTGAATTCTGTGAAGCCAAAAGCTGTGAAACTTTTCAGAAATGCAAGCTAATGTTTAGATTGAATAAACACTTTAAAGATGTTTTCTTTTTTGCTTTGTCCAAGCAGAAGAAAAAAAAAAAGGTTAAAAGTTAAGATCAGTTTCCTGTGGGGAAGCTGATGAAATGTTTCATTATCTGTGCAGGGAGGCAGTCAGCTTCAAGGAAATGTCACTAACTTAGCATGAGACTCTTAAACTAAGTATCATCTCACCCAACAAAACCACAGGAATGCATTATAACAGAGATCTGTAAAGTCAAATTTAAAAATCTGAAGCAAATTTCTAAGGAGAGCATTTTCTTCTTCCTCCCTGACTTATAATTAGAGCCCCGCATGGAACAGA
Source organism: Notiomystis cincta (assembly GCA_013398075.1). Taxonomy (NCBI): domain Eukaryota; kingdom Metazoa; phylum Chordata; class Aves; order Passeriformes; family Notiomystidae; genus Notiomystis; species Notiomystis cincta. The sequence goes on from VZRX01002429.1 coordinate 238,536, forward strand.
TAGGTCAGCTTGGTAAATGAGAGAGCCTTATTACTTTGTGGCATCCAATAGAGAGAAAAAGATTGAATATTTTAATCTTAAAAAAAAAAGTGGACATGCATATTAGACATTTTCAACAAGTAGAAGATGACTTAGTCTTTTCTGCCACTATTTATGCTCTCGCTTCACGTTTTGGTTAGTGGCATCTGAGCAGAGACAAGGCTGTTAAACAATCAATTGAACATTTGTTTCTCACTTCACATTCATATCCCAGGAGGAGGGATGTTGTCCAACAAACACCACTCTTATATGTAAATAAGACATAGGGTATGTATTCCCTTTCCCTCTCTTCCTTCCCCAGTGGGAGCCTGGAAGGGGAAAGAAAGGGCAATTTCTCAGTCAAGACTCCTTTTCCTTTTCCTCGTCTACCTCGTTAGCCATATGGGCTTCCAATTAGAGAACTACACCAGCAATCTCTTCTTTCTGTTGGATAACATTGAAATTCTTCATAAACACTATTACATCTTAAGCTAAATTCTAATTTATTCTAGGTAGATATAATTCTTAACTCTGCTCATCACATTTTACAGTGACTCATATTTAAAAAAAACAAATTGAAACAAGTTGGTCAAGAGGAAATCTGATCATATTCCCCAAGTTTAACTGCTAATAGAAATGAATTAAAAGAAGCAATCTTGTCCCTAAAGATTTCTAAATGGAGCTCACAATGAGTCAGTGACAAAATGACTTTTACTTCTATGACACTAAGCAGGCCTGAGCAAGCCAGTCTCCCTGCAGCAGCTTTATCAAGGCTGCTTGTCAACTGATAGCAGGAAGCTGCATCATTTTCTGCTTCCTCTTGTACACACAGGATGCTGAGCATATCTCATTAAGAACATCTGCACTCTTTTCTCAAGACAGTTTTGAAGGGTGCAGTGCAGCCAGGCCAGGAGTGGTGCCATGTGGGTGCTGCTGTCCTGCCAGGTCCCTGATACACTGTGCCAGGCAGAGCTGCTCTGTGGATAACTGCAGAGGCACCTAATTGCCAGGAAAGAGTCAATCCACTATCCCACTAGCATCTTCTCTTTCCTCCACTGAATCCGCAATGGGAGTTGTGGATTTGAAGGGTTTTGGTGGAGTTTTTTGTTTGTTTTTTTCTCAGCATGTTTTTTTTTCCCCTAGCCCAGAAAAGTGAGGAAATAAAAGAACAAACCCTCAAGCTTTACAAAAAGGACATTTGAAATTACTATTGCTTTTTCTGATTACAGTGGCACTTAAAATCCTGAAGACTTTAAAATTGTGATGCAAAAAAATGAAGCTCTGTGCAAAATCAGGAGGTACATTACTGTCATTACCATTACCAGTTCAGGCAGTGTCTTAAAAAGTGTGTGCTCCAAAAAGCAAACTGATTTGACTCTTTTATCTGCAAACCCTTTGATTTGCTTTATGAAAAAGACTTAAGGGAAAATTCAGTTTGCAAAAATAGTTCAGAACAAGAAGTTGGCACCATCACCTCTCCATATATCTTGGATGGTGAATAGATCCTAAAAGGAAAAAAAGAAAAGGTTCCGTGCACACGAGGGCAGTGGAGGAGGAGTGGAATAATTAGCTGGTTGCTATAGTAATACAGATAGAACTAGGACATCCCACTCACATGAAAAGTTTATCTTAGATTTCGGTTAAGTATTCCTAATATAGCCATTTTTCTTGTCTTTGAAAATCCTAAATTCTCAGTTCTGCTCTGATTACAGTGAAAACGCATTTCAATTTTCCACAGAATTCTGGTATCAACAGAAAGAAATCTTCAAAATTGCTAGGATAAACCTGACTGGGCATCTCTACATCAAAAAAGAGGTGTATTGACAGGGAAGAATAGAAAATTCAAGACAGAGCTGTCTCCCTGCTCTTTCCATTCACAAAGCACTCGAGAAGTTTGACTGAAATAATAACAGTCTGTGTAAGACTGCTGTCTGTCTTGAGCACCTTTTTCTCACAAACACCGATGACTTTGTCGACTCATATTTTATCACCTCCAAGAGCTAACTGTCAATTTCCCTGGGAAAGTTGACAAAGTCACTTGGAAACAGGCACATAAAGCTGGACATACCACAGAAGCACTAAAGACACGATTTAAATTATTGCCTCAGTGTTTGCAACAAGGAAAATCGTATGAAATGCCTAAAAAGATGAAAACCCACTTCTGAGCTGTCTGAATAAAAGCTGTCTTAGATGTGACCAGATATGGTCAGTGTGTGAAAGGGCTCAGGACTGTCCACAGCCTGTCCTATGCTTCTGTTCTTATCAGTGAAAGGGGGACAGTACTTGACCCCTTCACTGAGACACTTGAAGATAATTAGGGTTAGTAATTGACCCTACCCTTTGCTCACCATTCTGGCTATCCTTAATGTATTCCAGAGTCTCCCAGTGGCAAAGTAGCAGCTGACTTTGCTCCTGAAATGTAGGCATGATACCTAAATGTCCCACAGAAACTTGAGCTGGAAACCAGAATCCTGAAATTTCATGCAGAATACAAACAGGATTATTCTTTTTCTGCAGCCTTTTTCTGGACTGATTTCCAAATAAGGCATACACTGGTTTATGCTGCTGGAGTAATAAAAATGATCACCAGGTAAACAGGAAATTCTTTTGAAAATTTGGTTTCTAAGTATAGCTTAGTTCATTGTTTTATAAATTGGCATAATGGGATGGCAATGGCAACTTCCTTGGGATGGAAGCTTCTCTAAGAATATAAGGTATTACTAATAGCAGTTGCACTTTAATAGATAGCATGATACCTCATCTGCCAAAAATGAATTAATGCCGTTGAAGCAAACTCAGTACTATTCAAATTTACGTACGTCAGACTCCTTTTCCTTCTATGTTGTTTCTCTGTTTCTTTTTCTCATTCCATTATTGCTATTATTCTAGCTTTTGCTCAGATGAAATGGAGCATATTAGACACTTCAGAAAATAAACTAACACATACATTTCTTCTATCATGGCACTATTCCCTAGCCATTGCTGAGAACTGTGATTCATCTTTGGAAAGTAAACACCAAATGAAATTACTAGGGTTTTTTCTGGTACTGAGTGACACACATAATCATTCATCTAAATATGGACCAGATGGGACATATCCTAGAGCAACAAGAAGCAAGCAAAAAAAAAAAAAAAAGATAGATTTGTTGATTTTTAAAATTTTTTTTTCAACTTTTTATGACTGTATCGTGGCAATTTGAACATTGAGGTCAATGTCAACATATTCCTCTGCTCACTGGGGACTTGTGTCACTGTTAGAAAATTGAACTGTGACACTCGATTTATTTAAATAAGACTAAAATATATTAATGTAAATATTAATTATCCACTCATAAATAATCTGAAGATTGTCTCCTGTAAAAGCTGAAGGAGACAAATATGGTCATAAAATGCATATTACAGTCTCCTGCACAGAAGTACTGTCTTCCTTATTAGTATCAGAATGCACACAAAGCTGAAACATTTATAAAAGCTGCTCTGCAAATGTTTCTGAGTGCCAGGACATATACTTCCTTAATGAACTTGAAATTTCTCTGGTTAAAATGAGTTCCCCAAAGAATTTTTTTTTTTAATTATCAATGATTAAAAGTAAAGAAACAAATTCAGATTTATATAATTATTTTATCCGTATGCATATGAAATGAAGAAAAAATTAAAAGAGCTATTTAACTGTAAGAGCTCTGTTCTCAGTGAGACACATTGACATTGGGAGAGGTGAAAAGAAGAGCACTGGAGTCATTTTTGCTCAAACTATACTGACAAGTAGGCTAGGTACTCCCAGAGCAGGAAAGCACTCAAGGCAGTGATGTAGAAATGCTTCCTCTCTACTGAAGTGTTCCCATAACTAAGGTAATTCACAGAGGTCAATTATATTAGCATTCAACTCCTTCCAATAAATAGACCAGCATTAATAGACTGGTGTGAAGCTTAGGATGTATCCTTCATGTACAGCTGTAAATTTTCCCCAATCAGCTGCCCTGAGCTCTGGGTGGAGCCTCCAGGCTAAGCAGTGGATAAATGCAGGTTTCTCTGTCAGAATATGGATGGCAAAAACCCTGTATTCTCACTGAAGCCTACTCTAGCCATCTATGGCCTTCTATCAGGCCCTGCATATATTAGACAATTAGAACAATTAATTACATAACTTACATTTTCTAACTGCCTTAAAACAATTCAGGTTTATGGGGGGGAAATTTCAGAACCACCACATATGCACTGCTTTCTATGAGCTGTTTGTCAGGTTTCCAGTCCAACCAATTTCACAACTATTTTTTTTTGAAAAACAAAAAAGGAATTATTCAGTTTAACATATAAAAGTATGTTTTCCATACTCTATTGATTTCATCTTATTTCATATGAATAGTTGTGCTGTCTAATTAAAACAAGTGACAACTCTTATGGTGTTCTCATATGTACTAAAACATCTGACGAAGATTTGAAATTGAAGTATTCATAGCATTAACCTTTTCCTATCATCTTTTTGTTACTATAGATGAAAAAAAATAAAAGTTTAGTACAGAAAGGACATAATTGCTAATAAATGACTAATCGGTCATTCATTCATTCATTTCATATTAATTGTTAAAAGATGAATTATGATGAACTAACCTATTATTAATATCCACATTATATGTGTATCCATGGAAATTCCATTGCAATATGGTGATTAACTAATGCACCATTATTTTAGAGTTAATTATTAGAGCATTAGAAGTAACTACGAAGAAAGGATTCAGGGACTTTTTCCTATTATTTTTCTTTGTAAAAAAATTTATATTTTATCAAATTAAAAAAAAAAATTAATCCAGGGAGAGAAATGCAGGGATCTGAAGCTATTTCATTTTATTTCCCTAGTTTCTTTCATTTTCAGCTTGTATTAATGATTTTTTTAAAAGGCAAATATCACAGTCCAATCACTCTCCTAAGAAGTAACAGCTGTCTACTAGGAAAATTAATAGTTCTCAACTTCTCCAAGGCTGTAATAAAGAATAAAAGAAAAACCAAAATTCTGCTATTATATTAAGTATATGTGATTTATAGTATTCATGATGTGTGTTTTTTTCCTCTTTGCTCTGAATTTCAAGAATGCTTATTCAATATTCAGTTTGTGCCTGTGTGTATACACACATACACAAACACACAAACACAAACACACACACACACACACACAGGTTCTTCCGATATGGGACATATCACTGCTTAATTTGCAACTTCAACAATAATTCCAGTCAGAATTATTGTTGTTGATGTTGTGGAGAACTATGCTAGGTTGTAAATGATTGGATTATTTGCATAAATTTTCACTTGCAAGAATTCAACTATAAAAAATATAATTGTGTAGTCAACGATAAGAAAAATCTCTTAAATCATTATGCTTATTTAAATCACAAGATATTAGATGGTATTTTTTTTTAATATATGATGATTATAATGCTTGGATTTTGTGTCATCACATTGCTGCAGGAGCACCACCCTAGTCCCTGGAAGTTTCTTGCCTTAATTTAAAGCTACCTCTTTAAATAAATCCAGTTGATCTGTGATCTGAGACAGTCCTCCCTTTTAAAATTTCATTTGATTGTTTTCAGAAGAGTTTGAAGAGGATGCTTTTGTAAAAAGATAAAAGATAAGCAGTAGTTCAAACTGCTTGTTAATCAGAGTGTTTCTACCTTATTCCAGAATATTACTAGATCACAATCTGAGATCAATGGGATTTATACTTTGTTTAGGTACTTTCCTTAGTCTTTCATTCATCTTCACAGAAAAATGAAAAAAGAAAAAAGATCTTAACTTTGAAATCAAAATAAACTGTCATATCAATACTTCAATGACATTTCCTTAGTTTTATTACACATCTTTGAAATCAGCTGTGTTTAAGACTGTAGGATTTCTTGAACCCCTTCCCTTGATATCTGGAAGCTCATGGGTTTTGGATTGTGACTGTTGGGAAGAAGAAAACATTCATCCTTGGAACAGCCAATATTGACACTTAAAATGTTCACAAAGATGTTACAAATGTAAATAAATTATGAAAGATCATGATGGAAACATTCCCATACTCAAATATCAAACATGGCTCAGAAAACTTGTTAAGCAAAGTATCTATATCAAACATTCCACGAACCAACTTTTGGAGAGAGAAAGAACTCCCTTCCCATCTGACAGTTGTGATGATACTGATCAGTAACCAAGACTGCAGACTGCTGGCTGATGCTGAAGTTAAATGGGTATGACAGAAATAGCAGCAGTGATGGATGACTTTGGATCTGCTGAACTGACAAAATGCTGCAGTGTTTAGGATGCTGGGTTGTCAGTAAAAACAGGCAACATAGGGACATGATATTTGCAGTCTTTACATGACATAATGTAAAATGATGGTCAGCACTGAACCTTGACTACTTGACATTAACAGTGTTAATTTATTTGTAGAAATCTGCCTACCACAGCTGTGATTCAGGTCATTTGTTGAAATATCAACATGGAGTACAAACTAAGATATAGAAGTTGAAACTGATGCAGCTACAAAGACACATGGAACTCAAACTTTTGCACCGATGGCTGTGAACAGTGGGGCTTATTTGTGTCATCCTCCTCTAGCTCTCCTTTTAAAACAAGGTGTTTATCAGGAAACTATCTCACACAAATATTCTGGGGGCACTCAAATCTGTGTTGTCATTCCTTTTCCAAACTTTCACATAACTTACAGGAAATAATAATTTAAAAAAAATCAAGGAAGCGGATGAGCCAGTGGCCAGAATATCATGAGGTGTAGCTGCTTTTCTAAACCAAGTCTGCATTTCTATCCATCCATTCTTAGTGTTATCAATGAATCAGTATCCACAGTTTCCACCACACTGTTTTTCCCAGTCTGGTCTTCTTGTATTTTAGGCTCTTCTATTTCAGCTTTACAATCTCTTTCAAAAAAACCCCATCTACTCAGTTTAGGAATGAACATGATTGTTGCCTCCCTTTGTCAGTCATAACCCTTTTCCTTCTTTTGTCCATCTATTACTAAGACTGAAAGTCCTTTGGAGGAGATCCATTTGCTATTTTATACAGTGTCCAGAACATACAGTTCTCATTTTTATCTCATCCTCTGGTAATATCATAGTAAATAACATCAAAATAGATATGTTAAGCTACCAGGGTAGATTCAAGGCCAAAACTACTCTGAACTGACCCAGATGTATTTTCTTAAGGAATATTCAGGTTTTCATCCACCTAAGGAGACTTGTACTTACCTGACACAAAGGAAGACACCCCTGCAATTTCCAGGACATCCCTCTTGTGGAGCAGGGGCTGAGAGGGTAAATTTGCATCCTTCATTTTATTTGTTGTTGTAATATCCTACCTCTGTTCTGCAGAATGGGGTTCACCTACACGGCTTTGTCTGCATAAGAGGTAAATATCAAGAACTACATCCTCTGTAGTAAACAGAGAGAGACACACATGTCCAGAAGATGATTCAATCATTCTCACTTAGGCATCTACTTTAAAATGCAAGCAATTGCTTCTGGAAACACTTAGCTCACCCTTTAAATCAGAAACCTATTTGATTGAAAATAACTGTTTATAATTTTTTTCTAGTGTTATTTTCTACCCAATGGCCAATTTTTTTTTCCTGATTCTAACATTGGTATAAAAAATGTGCATTAAATTAGACTTTTTTTTTCATAATTTCTCTAAATATTTGAATTATGCTTCAATTTCAGTAGTTCTCTGACACAAAATCATGTTTGAGTGAGAGAAAGTATTTATACTTTCAAGAAAACATTGATTTCACTGACTTTTTTTATTACCTGGAAAAATAATCATGTTTTTGTTAAATATCTGTAAAATTTGATCTTATACATACCTAGTGGTGTTTTAAAATTGGCTGGTGACAGATAATACTTTTAAAATAAACTTATCTGACTTTTTTTACTGATCCACTTTCTCCTTCCCAGACTTCATGGTGGGAAGCACCATCCTTCTCAGTCACCCTAATACTGATTAAAATTACAAAGAAGCAGTTCTGACCTATTGATTGCAAAAAGAAAACAAATTAAGAGATATACTGTCTGCTAGGTGTTAGGACTGGTAGTATTGATAATACAAGTGAGGAAATTAATTTTTAAGTTTAAAACCCAGCTTATGAAAGAAAAATAAAGACAAAAGTTCAGACAGTAAAACAATAGGGACTACAGATCTTTCCATTAAGTATTAGATAGAAAAGGGAGGTGAAAGAAAAGAAAGGGAGAACAGTAATGGGAAAACTCATAGAAAAGCAGATCCAATGTGCCTGCATTGATTTTTGTGATTACTGTTTATTAAAATGCGGTGGATACAGATTATCTTTCTTTCAAATGCTCTGTATTTATTATTGCTTCATTTGCCTTGAAATGATAACTGCAGGCACTTAAATAAATGGATTCCAACATTTTCTATTTTCATTCTGCCATCCTTGTCTGTGATAAGTACCCCTGTAGAAATGGTATTTTGAAACTTCTTTAAGCAATGTTTCTCTGTTAATCACAAGGCCTTTCTTTGTATGTCTTCTGCATGTACTGTCTACATTTTCTTTTTTATTCTAGTCATTGGAGAATAGTATTAAAAATTGCTGTACCTTTGGAAATAACTTTCAGAAATAATTTTTATTTTAATATTATTATATAATTTATATTTTTGAGGTAGGTACTCTAAGATATGGCAGAATCACTGTCTCTTCCACAAAATTCCTAGGTGACCTTTTACTCAAGTCCAGTCTAGGTTATGACCATCTAGTAAAGTTCCCAGGCTCTCTAGCAGGGAACATCCATATCTATGCTAAGACTGGGGGGGAGGGGGTGTGTCTCTGCCAAGAGGTCTTGATGTTTGCAAACAGTCCATTGGAAATGGTCTCTTATATTCAAAATGAAATCACAAATTATTTGTAGGGTGCTTGCTCCATTAGCCAAAATCTTGTCAGAGAATCCTCTAACTGACATAGGAGCATTTCTAGGCACTCACTGTTTTCTGCTTTACTTACCAGTAGAGGTGTATCTTTAAATTCTGCACACTGAATTTATAGAACAACCACGATAGAAATTGATATACACTAAAATTCTGGGAAATTCTACAGAATGACATTTATGTACTGTGAGAATTCAGGCTTCCCTCATTGCATTACACAATTGCATCTTCAGAAGGTTATGTGCCTTCTAAACAGTCTGCAGGTAAACCAGAATTTTTAGTTCCACCCTTGTTTGTCTTGCAGCTCTCAGAGAAATACTTCACTGCAGTTTCTGGCTATGGGCTAGAAATCCACATATTTATGCAGGCTCCTGGTCAGTTTTTACAGTCATTATTGAGCTCTGTATGACAAAACACTATACACCAGTCAGGTAATTAAAAACTCGCTAGGTATTTCTATGAGTGGCATTATGACAAAGGTATTACCTATAGAACCAGGATTGTCTCTTTTGGGTAAGGAGGGTAGGCACTAATTCTTTATTCACACAAAACAAAAATTTACAGCACAGGTCCAGCACCTGTGGTGTCAGAATTATTCTGTTCCATATGGAGAGTTGTTTTTTATTTCAAGTGGTCCTGGAATAGTGAATGCTGCTGCTGCTGAACTACTTTCAACTGGCCAATTGCTGGTATAAGTCCACCAAAAAAACCTCACAGTGAAATTCACCTCTTTCTAATCACTATTTCAATATTATTATCTTTTGCCAACAAGAGCTAAAAGATTTCTGGCAGCAATCCCCTACCTGCTGAGTTATTATGATCTGCACTTTTGCTATGTATGATTTTTTTTTATTTCTAATAAAATATTCTTATTTATTTACTTACATTTACTTAAAACACTCTTTTCAGTCATTATATTTCTAAATGTGTTTTTCCTTACATGTTCCCACTTTAATGACTTAAAATTTAAGTCAGTAATGTAGTCAGACTACATTCTTCTGAAGGTTTGAAAAGCACTGAAGAATGCCTGATGGATGCACCAAATACCAAAGTTTGATATATGAATTAAGATAGAGAGATCTCCAAAACAAACACAAAAGCCATTTGCATTAATTTCAGCGTGAACTGTCATGCTTACAAACTTTTCATGGCAGCAGCATTGAATTCTGTTGAAATGGTAATTTCATAATTCTCAGAGATGGTACACACATTACTCAAAAAAAGGATGAAGACACTGTGCAGTGCCTTTATTAGACAGGAGTAGCTACGTGATGCTACTGAGTAGTTTGTCCTCTTTCCTTTCAAATGAGCAGGAAAGGAAAACATAAACACAGAATCCACAATGGAAGTAGGAACACAGTTATGGTGCTGGCCTTCTGAGTGCTCTTTCTGCTTACTAGGACCTGCCATCCCCTACTCTGTGATTATTGCCTAAAGCAATGCCAGTCTTACTGAATTCCAGCTCCAGTGATTCTGTCTTCTTCTGCTTCCTGCACAGAACAAGTCATATGAGCTTGGGCTTTTTTCCTACTTTTTTTCAGCAGTTCAGGACATCCTTTATCAACAGTGTTCAAAACTGCAGCACTCACTTCACAGGACAGTCTGGTTAGATCAATACCGCTAAATAAAACAAGACCAGGGACCAGTGCCTACCCTAGTAGGAAAACAGGAGGAAGACTCTTGTAACTAGAGTACTTGGGATGAGCAAACGTGCTATGTCCACACCATGGAGCTCTGTTCCTCTGTACCTGGTGTGGTGTTTCTATTGGTCTGACACTAATCCATGTGTTTTGTACGCCTTAACAGCTGGAACTGTTTTAAACAGTGCAAGGCCTTTGCTGCAGCTCAGCAAAGAGACTCATGTTCCCAGAGCAGGAAACTGAAGAAACTCTTGGATAGGTATGAGGGCATTGCTGAGGGTGCAAAGTCCCCCAGGGATAAAGCTGAAGAACATCTGTGGCTGGAGAGAGCTCCATATGAGATAGACTTACCTTGGACTGTCTTTTGAGAAATATCCCTAAGATTACATATTCCTTGATCACTGCTTGGGTATTATTTTGAGGGCAACTTGTTGGAGCAGCCCAGACTAGAGCCAGAGAGGGAGCCAACAGCTAAACAATGAAGGCACAGAGCAGACTGACATTATTCAAGTTTTGTCCTAGACTTGTTTTATTTAGAAAGATGGCCATACATCTTATAGTGCAAATGTAGGGTCAGGCATGGGACCAAGGCAGTGTTTTTCATCAAAAATTCTTCAATGAAGGTCTGCATTTGAACTCCAAAGCTTGACTGAGGAGAAGGATGGAGCTTATTCATCTACCGGCATGTAACCAGGTCTGTTTCTGTTCTGTGAATGAGGCTGGTGGTGCTGGTCACAGAGATCCTCATGGTCTTCTATCAGCCCTTGCAGCAGTGTTGCATCATTAATTTTGGGCAGGTCCTTCCCAGGAGGTCTGACATCATGTAAAATGTTGCAGAGATGTATAGAGTACCTGTGGTTGGTCTCCGAGCAAAGGTGATCTTGCCACATCTGGATTAGAGGATGCTTGGGTGAGCAACATAGACATGTAAAGTACAGGTCTCAGGGTATGCCATGTCTTTAATATGGACAGAAGGACAATTCCTTCTCACATATGACTGAGAAGAGAAAAAGGGGTATTGCATAAAGTTCATAAAGCCTGATATGTTTGTCAGCTTCACTGACTGCATTAGGCCTACATTCCCTTACATAACTTCCACAAAAGGGAGAGTAGAGAAATATGCCACAGGAAAATATTTCTTTGAATTAACAAAGTCTTATGAAGTTCTGTTATGCTTTGTAGTTTTGAGGAACTTTTTTTTGTTCCAATAGAAATCCACACAATCTACTCTGCCAAAGTACTTCGTTAAAAAAGGTAAGAAAGGATCAAGAAAACAAAGGAAACAGAAGAAATAGCCATTAACTCCAAAAGGTCATTGTATTTAATACAGATTTTTGTGCTGGGTTTAAAACCAAGCTAAAAAATTAAACTCCCTCAAGCTGGTCCCTTTCCACCCCCACCCCTGCCGATAATGGAGGAACACTAGGAGAGATTAAAAGTTGAAATAGCAATTTACTGAAAATTGCAATAACCACAATAATATTAACAACAAAAAGTGTGCAAAAGAGAAAGGGTCATTTATGCACAGAAGTGTATTCACCACCAAACAAACAAACATACTTCCCAAGACATGGTTTGGAGGAATGGGAAAATGAACCACCATTGGTGGTGAGGGACTAGGTCCATCAGGCTGACCTGAGGCCTTCTCCCTGGAGACCAGGTGAAAAAAAGAGGCAAACTTCCCTTTTCCATCCCCAGCTTTTTTCCTGCTGAAAGCACTCCTCCCCCTTGTTTCTGTACCCAGGAAACTTTTTCACTGTTTCTGTTGATTTTTTTCTAGGATTTTTTCCTTTAAAATCACTTTTTTTGTTTTCACTTCCTTTCAGAAATTAAATGTTTTAGTTACAATAGGGTGCCCTTTTAAAAGAACAGAAATATTTTCACAACTCTCAATTGCTCAGGTCTTGTCTTTCTAACACTAAGTAATTTGTCTTCTCTTAAGCACAAACCTACTATTGTAAGAAGCACTTGAATACAGACCAAAATCCACAACATACACCTGAAAAGCTTTCCATGGTATTTGCTGTAAGCAGATCCAAGAGTATACAAACACCTGAACCTCATTTTGAAGATCTCAAAGGTCATTTAAATGAATGAACAATTAAGGTATTTTTATGGGTTTGATTACATCTCTCTTGCGTATGTTTTTGAGGACTGAAGAAGGGGGTCATAAAATATTGCTTCAAAGATAATTCCCTGGCAATTCTGGGAATGCCATCATAGCATTTACAACAAATCAGTAATGGAGAAGAAGAAAAATGGCACTGTAAGTAACTTGAACATAAATTTAATTTAAAACTCATAGTTTATGAGTTCTTCAACCACATAGCTGAATGGTCAAAAAGAAAGAATTAATCCTTATCTAATCCTTATCGGTATTTTTCCTGTGTTTGTGTTCCTGTGTGTAAGTTCCTTGGGGCAGGGAATGTTTGTGTATTGTCTAGCATTGTAATAATTTAGTCTGGATTTACAGCATTTGGGTAATGTCTTAAAACAAAAATAATAAACATAGACTTACTTTGATGTAGACACACAGAGACCACTGCTATTTTGCAAAGTTTTTCCAACTTGGGTTGGCTATAATCTTCCCCTAGTTGCAGTAATGTCACAAAATGGGAACAAATGTGGGAATGGAAATGAGAAAGCTTTGAAAATGCCTGTGTATAATATTAAGTACCTGTAGTCTCCACTGAAGGACTCAAATATTTGATGCATGGCATAGCAAAACACTTCACCTAATCCAGAGGGAGCATGGAGTTAACCAGAGTTTAATTTCCCACTCTACATCCCTCAGGTAAATGACAGAAGAGTCTGACCATAGGCAGATGAGAAAACATGTTTTGGAATTAATGTTCTGCTGTCAGCTATCACACAATGGGTTTTACCTTAAAATAAAAATGCATTTTCTATGTATTTTCTGATTAATAATGACTTCTGAACTATAGCCTTGAATGAGTGAGAATACCTCAAGAGCATTTCTCTGTTTTCCCTGAAGTCATTGTACCACATGGACATACAAGCATCAAGATCTGTAATTTTTCATTTGAGAACTATGTTAGAAATGGAAAATATATCTAAGTAGCTCAGTTTTTTCAGCACTGATTGCTTCTTCCCTCCTGGTTGTAATGAGGATTGCTTTTGATGATTATTAGGATGGCGTTTTCCTATTGCCAAGGCACTGGCATGAACACTTTCATGCTTTCATGAACTCTTTTTATTTTTGGGTCGTTGACAGCAGGATTACACTGATTAAATATATCTGTTCAAAGTAGGTCAGATGAATCCTGCCCTAAATGTGGAGACATTTTCACTGTGAGTACAAAGGATCCTGGGGCGGCTGTTAACACTGAAATAAAATCACATGAATCCCAACATTCCTGTCTTTTGAAGAGCAGAAACTCCAATGAATTTTTCCATTTTGCTATAGCATAGTAATTTCTTATGAAAACATTCTTCTCCAGTAAAAGCATACCTGCAGATTCAAAGTGTGTTGCAATTTATGCTTTAAAAGTAGTGCTATGCCAAAGTGTTCTGAAAATATTGTGCAACTATACAGGAAGACAGCACATGGTCATTACTTTACTGCCACATCTCCTCTTATATTACTGACTGGCATGTTCTTCATATGGACAGACATATTAGACAACACAGGAGTTATCAGGCACTTCTGCTTCATTTCTAAATGATATCTTTCTGATATATCAAAGGCATTACTGTAGTTTCCAGGAGATATTCTTGTCCCTAAAACATAGAATAAAACCCAAAAGGAAACAACAGGCCATTTTTCTGTTGTAAATTAGAGTTCAAGTTGCAATCTTGTGCTCCAAGAGACCTTTCTTCTTCTTAACTGCCCAGCACATGCTGAGTACCTACTATACTGGTTAGGACCTCATGTCTGATCAAAAGGAGTCCTGGGATCTGCCTCAAAGAATGTTTATGTATTTTGCATTGAAACTCTATTTCCTATATATTGATCTGGAAATGTCTTCACTTTAAAAAGATTCAAACTCTTAGAGATGAGTTTTTAGTCTTATTCCTTGGAAGTTAATGGAAAGTTTGAAGCCCAAACTGGAGTTAGGAGCTGAAGCAATGTGTTTTAAGCCTCCATTGACATATGAGAGGAACATCAGAATAAAAAAAATCATTAGGAGTGAGAATACTTTCTGTAGAAACACTCATTTGTATCAAAGTCCTGACAACTGTGTGTTCCAAGATTTACTTTAGTGCTTTGGCCAGACAAACAGGTTTGAATAGACTATAAAGCCAAAATATTCTAGCTATTATAGAGGAGGATTAGACTGTCTGAAATTACAGCAGGATATTATAATTTAGGGGTCCTAATCTTATAGAAATCTTTCACTAGTTGCTGCTTTCATGTTGTCTTAAGTCTCTCATTGGATGCAGGGAATTCATAGCTCTGAAAAATTTCTAGAACTTTGTACAGACTTCAAAAATAATGGAAAGGACCATTCTATTTCTCCTGGCATAGTACTTAGGAGCTTAGGATGTTTTTGGTTGGTTGGTTGGTGGTGAGTTTTCTATCTTTTGCCATCACCTGCAGAAATTTAGTATTATTAAATAACATTATTATAACATTGTAACATTAAATTAGGATATGTCTTCTAAAAAGCATAATAATTTTACATATTTATTCATTTAAATATTATGTCCTATACTAGATCTTTCCTGACACAAGTCTGGCTGGTTTTACTTGGGTTTATTTGTTCATTACTCCTCCCAAAGGAAAGAATTTTCTTTATTTTATTCCTTATTTTTTTATTTTTTTAAAAGAATTACCAATCTTGTCTTCACTTCTGGATATCATTATGTTTCCAATGGATCTTTTTCCAACATAATCCCAACTTTTAAAATATACATGAAATACTAACAACATTTCATTTAGAGTCCATTTTGAGCAGATTTTAACAGACTTGTGGAATCAATGGAGCTCTGTCTCACAGTCAGATAGTAGGAAACTTTGAGATAAAATAGACAAGGTTAGAAAATATGCCATAAAACATAGTAAACAAAATTGAACAGCCAAATTTAAAACCCAAATAGAAAAACTCCAACTGTGTCAATGTAAAAAGATCCTATTTGTCATTTTTGTGTTTTCACAGGGCAGGCTTCAGGTTAAAAGAATTTTGCTCTATTCTAGCCCTGGAAATGAATCATGTAAGTTTTTCCATTAGACTGTGTATAACAGAGCTTTTGTTTATTGTATATTATCATTTATAAAACAGGTGCTCTAAATGATGCTTTTGATAGCTTTGCACTGTAAAATTCTGTGGAAGAGGAAATATTTTATCTGCCTCTCACTGGTTTTCTGTAAATATGTGCACTGTTTACATATGTACACAGTGTGGTTACAGG
The DNA here is from genome assembly GCA_013398075.1 of Notiomystis cincta. Lineage (NCBI taxonomy): Eukaryota > Metazoa > Chordata > Aves > Passeriformes > Notiomystidae > Notiomystis > Notiomystis cincta. The sequence continues at coordinate 254,495 of VZRX01002429.1, forward strand.
ATCACTGTAACTGCAAGATTGGGCTGGATTATGAGGTTGTCTGGCAAGTTTCTACTGGTCATGATATACACTGGAGTCAATTATCCCACAGAGAGAATATGCAAACTACAGTGGGGTCCAAAACAGAGATATAGAAGGGGAAATTGGTCTTGGCAGCCAATCTTCTGGTATCATGGAAAGAAAAAAGCAGAAGATGCTGAAAGATGGGCAGCTAGTGAGGAACTGAAGGAAGATTTTTAAAATCTCAGACTTCACCAAGGCCACAGAAAGGACAATTATTTTCAGATGTCATGCAGCTCCTCAAAGGGAGGAGAGTGGACTTCTCATCTCCTGCTCCAGTGACAGAAAAATTATCAAACTAATAGCTGAACAGAGACATCAAGGTGGCCCAAATCAGCATGTCATGAGTAAATTGAAACAATGACCACGAACATCAAGAAATGACCCTTTTTTCAGCTGCTTACATATGGATTGAATGTAATGAGCAAGAAGAACTGGAAATTCTCCTTGAAAAGAAGAAATTTTGCATAAGTGAAACAAGTGAAATCTGATGAGGTAATTCATATAATTGGAATACTGAAACTACCTGTTAAAACCTGCTTGGGAGGGACAGAGTAGATAAGGTGGACATGCTGTGAAGGAGTTGTTGGTACCACAAAATCAAAAGGCATTGAACACAAGAGACAAGTCTCTGTTCTCTGAAGTCTGTGACTGAGAGGTACACAAGTATCTGTCCTCTGGGCTTTTCTGTAATGTATGTGGGGGTGGGGGAAAGAATGGGGATGGGGAAAAGCAAGATCAGTGTGGAGAATTTCAGTTTAGAAACTTGAATAAAAGAGATTCAAACACTGCAACAAGATACCGGGAAAAGCTGTGGAATCTCCATCCCCAAAGATGTTTAAAACCCAAGTGGGCAAGGCCCTGGGAAATCTGCTCTTGGTGATGCTGCTGTCAACAGGCTGATTGGATGAGATCATCTTAAGAGAGGTCTTATGACCTCAACTACCATGAGATTCTGTGGAAATCAGTCAATTCCAGAGTTCAAAATTACTAATAATACAGTAGAAGTGACAGAATGGATCTTGTACAGGATAACCAAGAAAACAATGAGATACAACTTAAAACCTGGGAAACAGTACATTAAAATGTACTTGTGGCTGCATTTCTGGCAGATACGGGAAAGTATTAATATCACTTTACACATATACCTCGGTTTCAGTTCTATTTTTAAAGGATGAGTTAAGCATGATATAAAATATGTAACAGGCTTGTAACTAGAAGAAAGGACTCCTGAAAAACTTTCAGAAGCATGAAAGGAAAAAAATTCTTTTAAAATTCTACTTTATGATCTTGTGATTATGGATGGTGTTTTTTGGCAATAGCATGATGATGGTCCCCAAGACCTTTGGGAGTTAAATACATAATTTCTAAAGAACTATGACACAACACACATCATAACCAGGAAAAAGATAATTTCACTTTGGATATTAGAATGATGAGTAAAAGCTTCTTACTTATGGGAATTTATTATTTTGACTTAAGCTTGTTTATTACTGCTTATTGTGGGTAAGCTTTTTTACATACACGCAGGTAAGCAAGGAAAAGGGCAATATGTATGCTTAGATTTTGAAAGAACTATTTTCACAAAGTTGAGGATGAGCACAGCTTATTTGGAAACACCATGGAAGCAGAAATTCATTAAATACAACTAAGTATTATTTAGTATTTTTTAACAATTTAAGACTATAATTTATTAGAATATTAAAAGATTTTGTTTCTACAACAAAGACAAAATAACTGGCTAATTTGAGCCAGAAGTGGTAAAAAAGTGGGTAATAGACTATAAATAATACAAAATATCAGTCATGAAATGTGGACATTTATATAGGGGAACTAAGAAGGGAACATTATTGAAACAAAAATATTGGTTTATTTCTACACAGAGATCATAAAATTGTTGAAAATCATGACAAAAAACCTACAAAAGCTGTACTTCCAGTTTCACACCTTTAGGGATGACAGCTAGAACAGCAAAACCACAAGCGTAGGCACAGAGAATTTCTTAATCACAGTCACTTTTTTATTCACAAAAGGGTTCAGGAGTTACAAGCATTTGAAAAAAAAACAATTCTTTGAGGAGCTAATGTCCATCACTCTGCCTTTACACCTTCTGTGAGTTTTGCTGAAATGCCAGGCTGGGATGAGTTGCTTTGACGCTTGTATATACTGCTTCCAAGCAAATAAAAAGCTGAGGTGATCTCAGCCCTCAGCTAAGAAACCCTGGCCTCCCTGATGCCATAGGAGCTAAATATTTTTCTTACTGCAATCATTCTAATTTACAAAGAATGTACACAGAGGTTCCATTACTCCAAACACAGTACAATTAAACAACAGGAGAGCATTTCCTTTCTCACAGTTCTATGCCAGCTTTCCAGACAGCATATCACTCAAAAAGCTCTCCCTGTTTCATTTCTGTCATGACTACATGGTTTTCCCCTGTTTTCATTCTCCTTGGTACTACTTCTTTGCTTGTTTTCTGACTCTTTCTCTCTTACAGATGCAGTACTACATGCAAATCAGGTACATCTCCCTGAATTTACATTCAGTGTAATCATGGGGCAAAAACTTCTACTGTTTCATGAATTATAAGGAGAAGGATGTTTAATTGTGTCCCTGAGTTTCCCCAAATGGAAATATTTATCACTTTTGACCTCAAGTAACTCTGTGTTTGCCCATGTGTCAATAATGCTTGGTTAAAGTACCCTAAATTCACATACATTGCAAGATTAATAAGCAGACATTCCATACATTAAGAACTGGTTAATGCTCCACTCTCAGATGTTGGGATTTTTCAATAAGAGTTGAATGGTTTCAAATATGGGTCATAAAAAACAGGTATTCAAAGATGCTATTCAACATTTCCACATTCCTTAGTAAATATCAAAACATTGTTGATATAACATTGCAGACACAGAGATTGGCAGAGTGGTACATAATGATGAAGACCAGAAAGGTATAAAGAAAAATTTGGATTGCTTGGCAAGCTGAACCCATTCAAGTTAAATGCAAAATTATGCATCTAGGTCACATCTAAACAGTAGAAAACTATATTCTGGAAATCAGCAGCTTGGGAAACAATGAGAAGTGTCATAATATCATCAAACCCTACATGATAACACAGCAAAGAGAACTGTTTCAGGTCTTTGAGGCACAAACAGGCAAGGTGACGTTTAGGTCCAGAAGAAACACTCTTCTGTGAGAATACTGTGTTGAGGTTTGAGAACACAACTCATGTTTGCCACTGGGAATAATTCACAAAAAGAATGAAAGAGCAAGTGAAGCTGTTGATTTTTCATGTCTTAGCACCTAAAAAATGAAGACAGAATGAATTTCTGGAAATGTTGTTTATTCAAACATCAGGTTACTGTAATCAAACTAAATTAGTAGAATTAATGAAATAGTTAACACTTAGATTATCAAATAAAGGTGTTAAGCTCTATGGTTTGATGAGTGAATTTTTTATTGATTGAGTCACTGAGGATTACATTTTCAACATCTGTAAAGAAAATTCATTGATTCTGGAAACTTTTGGGTTTAGTCTGGCGCACAGAAGAACAGATGAATGAAAGATTCAGGGATAGGTTGATGCCCATATTGTGCACATTGAGTCCTGCTCTTATTTTTGTAAATGCTGTTATATTATGTTGTAGTACCCCAGCCACTAAGGGTGAGCAGTTTATCCAGCTTAGTTACAGCTTCTAAAGGGCTCAGGTGAGAGTTTGGCTGAGTATTCTGTATAGAAGTGGAAAAGCATTATAAAAAAATGAAATATAGGCCTCAGTACAGGAAAAAAATTGAACTTTTCCTTGATTAGGAGCTGAAGATGTCCTTGACAGCATTGTAAATCACCACTGGCTCACTAGCCAATCCTGCACCTGCGCAGGGAAACAGTAATGATGATATTTTCTTACTCCTCCAGCACCCAACAGGAATGCAAATAGCTTGAAATATCTAATTTTTTCATTGTTATAATGTCTCTCTTCTGAATGCAGCGATTTGACTGCACTTCTTTTGCTTGAAATTCTCTGTGTTTTCTCTTTCTAAGAAATAGAAAATGAATAAACCAACCAACCAACCAAAAAAATTACCTGCCTCTCCATTAAAGGATCTTTTATTGATGTCCTACCCTACTCTTCCTAGATCTTCCCTCTTGCTCTACATGCCATCAGCCATGATGATACATGTCTCTCTCATTTTTGTTAGAATGGGAATTATATTACTTCCTGTCACCCACCATGGAGCAGAAGCTTTCCAAAATGTTATCTCTAAGAAAAACCTAAAAAGTGCAGTCATAGTCAAGAAGCAAAAGGAAGATTGACCACCAATGTAGAAATCAGGCTGCCAGAACTATAGACAGAAATGTTGGTTGCAAGCCTCTGCTTCCTAAATCTTTTGCTGTTTTATTCCCCCACTAGGCACCAGGTTTTACTTCTCGGTTGAGTGGACCACATTCACCACTGGCTTATGAATCAGCCTCCTCCTTGTTTGCTCTTTCATGGCACCAAAGCTCTTGTACTTTTGCTTTCCACAAGCTGATTTCTCAGGAGAGGATGTAGGAGCCTCGTCCAGGCTAAATTGGAGCCTGCTGAGCAAGATATTGTTCTTGAGAGTGAAAAATAGGTGTTTAACCTTCCTCCGTGGTGTGGGCACTGGGTCCTGGATATCTGCCTGCCTTACAAGTACTTCAGAATATCAGGCAAACAGTGGAGAGCCTTTTCATCTGTATTGACTGATAAGAATATAATTGTCCTGTTGTTTACTGGGTCTCCTTTGATCACAATTGGCTTGGGCAGTTGGGCCCAATGCTTGGTTTGGGATAACCAAGTTTGAGTTTCCTTACAAACCAAGGAGAATAACTCTATAAATCAGTAATGCAAATATCTACACCCAAGCAAGATCTCTAGGCTCCCTTTATTGTCAATGAGGGAAACAGATACTTTTAGAGAGAAACTAATCATAACTATTTGAGATGTTTATGTTAGAATGAGATAAATGCATCCCTGAACAGACTCTTATATTTAGGTACTTGTATTCCCTTTCCACAAAGACAGTGCTAATAACTAGCTCAGGTGCAAATGTCTATACTGCTGGTGGTGCCACCTTCACTCCAAGGTTACTTAGGATTAGTGTCCTCCCTGGGACAGAGGGACAAGACACCTGCAGCTTAGAAGTGGCTAAATCCCATGCCAGTCTTTGTATGAACTGCAGATCCCATTGGAGCTGCCCTGTTCCGTATTTTACCCATTCATCAGCCAAAGGCCATTAGTCTGCCTGGAATTAAAAATACCTAAAAAGACAGCTGTGAATGCTGGATTTTCCAGACACTTTTTGTGTGTGTGTGTGTGTGTGTGTGTGTGTGTGTAAGTGCATTTATCCCATTTCACTAAGATGTTTAATCCCAAAGAAGTACTCTGTATCTAGCCCAGAAGTATTTTAGTGTTTTCTGTGCTCTGAATGCTACAATAGTTTTAGAAGACTGTATAATAATTTACTGGTGCATCAGAACTGTGTCAGCATTAAATATTGTTTGGGATAAAAGAAAAAATGTGGCATAACTATTTAATTTTGACATAATATCAAATAAAACTTTATGCTTTCATACTTTTATAGCCACAAAGAATTGCCTACTTTTTTAAAGAAATTAAACACATGAAACAGATGTCCTGTGGGAACAATCTGTTATGGTCTGGCAGCAGATTCTCATTCACTAGCTTGAGATATTGTATCTGGAACATGTACATAAAGTTTAACTATATATGTAATTATGGTAAATAGTGCTTTATCAGACTTCTAGTTATTAAATATCCCTTCACGATTTAACTGTTAAATCTCTTCATGTTTCTCATTGTCCTGTTATTATTGTACCACTGTCTTTTATACAACATACTATAAATTACCTCATTTTCACAGGGTTTCTGGTCTTATTATTGCTATAAAATCTTCATTTAAAATATTATCACCTATATAAGTAAGAACAGCTATTTCTGAATCACAATTTTAAACAGAAAACCTTGACTTTTCTACTTCCTCTGAAACTGTAAGTTATTGCTTATCTTCTAGAAATCTTTGTTGGTCATTAGGATCATCAGTCTCAAAACTGGACACAAACAGACATGGGGAAAATAAAATGTTTAACATTCTGGGAATACAAAAAAGCAGAGCAGATATTTTAAGTGTGAAGAGAGAGTAAATTTTAAGTTTCAAAGAGTTTCTCTGTGCTTTACTCAGGATGTAGAAGAGACTTCTTTTTCTGGGACTGTTCATATGAGGTCTCTTTTCCTTGCATACAGTTTTTTAGGGAGGAAGAGAGTGACATTCCCTTTTGGCTAAGGCAGTGACCAGAGACAGAAGAGATCTTTTTGGCTGAAATGGGGGAGAGGGATGGAACCACTCAGGTAACTATGCACATATAGAATTAGGCAGTTGCTGTAAGGGGGTCTAAGGATTTTGTTGGCATGTAGACCTTGCCAGCAGCAGACCTAGACTGTAAAAACTGTGGTGGTTTGGAGTGTGAGTGACACTACATGGTCTCTCCCTTGTCTACACCAGACTACAGGGAACCACTGTTGGCCGGTCCTTCATAAAATTTGGCACCAGAGGCTTTGACACCAAAATACCTCTAGAAATTTGGTAGAAAGCATGTTAGAATCTGGAGTAGAAAACATGTTAGAATCTGGAGTCTCTCAACACAGCACAAGTACAGTGTTGCTTTGTTTGCTGCCTCCACTGGCTCTGATTTCTCACTCTCATGCATCTTGCCTCACAGAACAGTAAAGCTGAAACTAAGGAAGGAAATAAGATTTAGGTTAGGCCTTTGCTTACATTAAATGGCTACAATCAAAATATGTAAAATGCATCCTGTTCTAATTACTTAGAGCTTTCTAATTATTTGCTCATCTTATCTAGAATTCCCAAAATATTCCTCAGCCTTTACAGCTGTGGTTCCTCAGAAAGAAGCCCTCAGAGCTCAGGCTCTCAAATCTTACCTTTAGACAAAAATTCCATTAAATTTTCTTTTTGTTTTAGGTGCCAGAGACATCTTTTTTTTTCACTAGATAGTGTCAATATCCCATTAGCTCCAGCTAAACACTTCTTTTGTGTCCTTTTCTTTCATTACAAACTTATCTTCTAGCTTATAATTCAGTAAATATTTTTTCTTTATATACATGCATCTCTACTGTAAATTTTGGTAACAAATACAAGGGGCTATAACCATTTTAAATAAACCCAGTGCTCTTTACTCACATCACTGGCCTAACCAACTGTGAGCTATATAAATCCCTAGCTCTGGGTGCTCTGTGTGTTTAGAAACTATTACTCTTTTGTTCCTGTTTAGCCCACTGGCTAACTCCTCCACCAGTCCTGGATGTTTAATTCAGTGGTTTGCAATCTGTGGTACACAGAACCCTGGGGTTTCTCCACAAACTGTTTCTAAAAGGTCTGTGAAAAGTAATTATAGAAAACAAGCCTATCATTTCATGTGCTGGCTTTAATTTGCTAGCTAAGGGTCCCATACTTTCAATGGTCCTTTTTAGGAGACTATGGTTTTAAAAAGCCTTATTGAAGTTGCTTATACATCACATTAGACATTATACAAAACATCTGTTATACATTTTTCTGTTAATCTCATTATCTCTTGGACTTTACTAACTTTGTATAAAGACTATACATAATATACTACTATTGAAGGTAGTAGTCTCAAGAATAAGTTGCTTTCCATAGTCATGCCTAACAGAAAAGGCTCCCCACAAAACAATCCCATGTTTCTCTGCTGGGACTCTTTTACACTTAAGTACAATTCTGTCTGAACTTCCAGTAAATTCTGGTTTATAAATAGCTCTTGGAAATCTATTTGTTTGTATCTCTTATCATTCAAATTCACATGTGTCTAGTTACTGTCTAGTATTTTCTTAATAAATTATTTGTAATAAAATAATTCTATTTTCATGTACATCTTTAGTGCTAGCAAAATCATGCTGTAGACCCTCTAAATGTGTCATAATGCAGTTTTTCTCTGAAATCTCAAATAAATTACATGAAGTATAAGAAAAATTAATTTAACTTTCCAGTATGATTGTTTAAAGTTTCTAAACTGTCAGCTTTCATTTGGCCTTCTGTGAGGTGATTTAGAGATTTAAATAGCTCCAGAATTTGAAGTCAAACAACATCTTTGATCATAAGTGTTGAGAAAAAACCAGAATGTAAAGGTGTCAGTTTGGTGAATCAGAAAAACCAGTAACCTTGCAATAATTGATCAAGTTTCTTTCAGATGCCCCCAGTCTTCTATTGGGATATATTTAATTATCATAAGCAGTGAAACATCATCATCAAAGTCATACCAGTAGAGCTGCAGCTTCACACTATGGAAAGAAGACAACAATCTCTCTGACAAACAGCTGATCACACAGCCCAGCAGGCTGCCTGCTCTCTGCCCTGGCAGCAAAATGTCCCTTTCCTTGAAATGGGAGCTATTTTAACATATGAGAATCAGTGCAGAACTCAGATGGTCCTTGAACATTGTCAGCCCATAACCATGGACTTCTCCTCTGCAGTTTCCTCAATACATTTTCCAGCACAGCAGCAGCAAAATATGGGCCATGTTTGTTGGTGACAGCAGAGACCAGGACAGGTGTTCCATCAAGCCTGTGTATAGTTTTCCCTGACAGGAAGAACTTTTCACCCTCTGCATTTTGTCTTCTGCTAGGCTAACTAATTTTTTAAACTGCCAGCTTTGACACTTGGGCTCTGCTACTTCAAACTATGGAGTTGTGCTAACTTTGCAATTAAGTCTCCTACACTGCAGGAGAAGTTGTCAATTAATGCTAAGTGGTTTAGTAAGACACTGACATCCCAAAAGTAATAGTATTTTGGCTTGACAGGTTTTGATAGGGAGGTGGCAGCCCTGTTTAGCTTGTCTGTTCCCTAATTCCTGTTGTTCCAGGAAGAATTATGGTAAAAAACTGTCTTCCTGGCAGGACTGGGTATACTGTATTCTACTTTCTTTTACTAGCAGTAAATGATTAGGGTCTTAGATTTCGAAGAGTGTATTTTGTCTTTCAGCTATAAATTATTCCACAAATTGAAGTAATTCCATTGTTTTTCTAATTTCAAGATAACTTTTTCCTGACATTCCTGAAAAGTTACTGTAGCCTTAAGAAATTACTCTAGCACCAAATTGTAGCCTAAATAGGCAAATAGAAAGAAAAGCAAGAATGCCACTGGTTTTCCCACAAGTTTTTACTACTATTTTCCTCACTGGTTTTCCCACAAGTTTTCAATACTATCTTCCCTATCAGTAGTAGGAAAAAAGAAACAAGATTTTAGAAAACATTTGCTTTCTTCAGCTTCTTTCAATTTAGGAAGGAATTTCTAAGAGTTCCCACTCCCAATTTATTTGTGAGTAATTCAGTTCTCCATGAAAATACAATTCTGGATCATTTAGCTATATAACCATGTTCTGAAAGTTGTGCTTGCTAAAACTTATGGAAAAACTAAAAAGACCTAATGATTTTGGATGAAAGTACCTTAAGAATTCTGAATCTTAAGCTGCATTTTGAAAAAGGTGTCTTTCATCTTGTCTTATTAGCTATAGCAAATATATTTCAAATAGACGCTTACATTCTTTAATGAACATTTCTGTAGTGAAAGCTGCTGCAGATCAGTCAGACCTTATTTAATTCTCTAACCTTGTTTCAATGACAGAAAGAGCAGTTATAATTTCTTTTCAGACAAAGGAATATAAGGGGTTAAAACTGTAGCCACTGCTCTGATGGTATAAATGGGCACAAAAAAAGTTTTACTTTTAAAAAGAAATATTCAATAGAATATAACAGCAAATAAGAAACATTCTTTAAATTTTTTTGTCTCGTTTGTGACACATTATATCAAGTATATAAACTTCTGTATAATTTTTCCAATCAGTTTTAAAGTTTTAACCAAAGTGTTGACTGTTAGCAAAAGATAAATCAATAATGTGTTATTTAATTTAGTTCATCTTTCCAACTAGTCATATGGAACTTATTAAAACTATTACAGAAAATATTGTGTGCCAACAGGGTAAAAGCAACAAGTTATTACTATAATATTTTAATACTAACTTCATAGGAGTGAGTCTAAGAAGAAAACCTCTACAGTTTTTTATCAGACTCGTTATGCAGTGGGCTGAGCTATTCAAGCTGAATTACAGAAAACAGAGACTTTTTTTCCTCTGGGAAAGAGTTACTTCTCTAATTACTTAACTCTTAGACTCTTCTAATGCTTGCACTGTTTTGGATGGTTTTGTAAAGAATGTTCCTGTAAACAAAACATGTAAACTGTGTGTCTCAAACAATACCTAACATACCTTACTATATGACTCTTGTTCTTATTACAACATCATCCATATATTTTAACTTCCCAAGAGTATTAAAACTCCAGCCTAACTTCACTGAAGTCTTACAAGAAAACTGTATGTTTAAACATACTTATTATCTTGTTTACGACCAACTGTATTTTACGTATCCATTACTACAAGGATAATTGTTCTTATTAACACTTTAACAAAAGCACATCTTTCTCCCTGTATTGAAAATAAGTCATCATATACTCAAGTCCATGAATATATTACAGAAACCATCAACATTTGAGTCTTCTTAAAAGACTAATTACTTTTTGTTTCTATATTTCCATGGACATTGTTGTTTAAGACACTAAATAAACAGCTTGCGTGTAACAAAAGGATGTAATTATGTATGAAATTCTTTAAGTTTTAATATAAGACCCCTGGAACCAAAGTATTGGATTTTCCCAGTGTTTTTGTAGAGATTTTCCTTTGTTTTTCAGAAATCACAGACTTTCAGAAAGCATACTTAAGTTAAAATATACAGTCTTTAGATATGAAGCCTGTATTTCCTGTTTCTCTCACACAATAAACATTCACATCTACAGTGAATAAATATTTTTTACTGGAAGAGACTTGGAGAAATGAATGACCACTTTTGTCATCCTGGTAAATTCTGTTAAGGAAATGCCCTCACCAAATACCACTGGGAAAAAATAAGTTCCTTCTCAGAAAACATTCCGAGTGGTTCTGTCATTTCTCTGTCAATGTGGTTCAGACCAGTTTTTGTTAATAGGAAGCAGTAGCTTTCAGAACTGGGTAGGAATGATTTCAAACTAAGACTGCCCTTAGAAAATGATTACAGAGGTGTAATATGACTAGTTGAATCTCATTTCCTGCGGTTTCAAATTCACTACCTTTTCAATGTTGTCTTTGTTGTTGTTCTGAAGTGGCCTTCCCAGCTCAAGGTTTTTGGGAAAGAATGAAAAGGACCTATTTTAGTGTGTACTTTTCTGATATAACCAAGCCAGTTTGATTGCTAGACTCTACTGAAGGTGAGAGTGGCAAGGAGACATGCGCTTTTCCTGCTCTCTGCTTCTTTTTTCTTTCTTTTT